>JAUZNJ010002733.1:0-18624 GCA_034780135.1 Jordanella pulchra | reverse complement strand
CATTTATATACAGTCTGAGAAGTTTCTGAGCTAGGTGTGCTCTATAGTTATAAACATTTCAGTAATTATTTAGAGAAGAAACAATGAAAAACACACCTACATCACTGCAACAGATTTGTAAAACTTCAATGAAAGAACCGGAATGAAAAACGATGAAGACTACAGATTACAGAAGATAAGTTCCAAGTTAGGAGGTGTATCTAGGAGAGGGGCATTAGTTGCTTCCAGTGTGGGCATCTTATGTGCACTGCCTGGAGGTATGGGTAGTAATTAGCATTTGTTTCTTTTCTTTGCTAACATATGGGCCTATCAAGCCCACCACATAGCCCTGGAGGGCAAATACAAGCCTTCCCACCTACACAGTTAAAACACAGCGTCATTTCCACTAAGAATTTACTACAGAACTATTTGCAATGATTACAGCAAAAAAAACAGTCATGATGTGACACTTAGCACACTAATGTGTCATTGAGGCCTAAGAGCTAATAATTACAATATTATCGCTAATCAAAAGGGGTCAGGAACGTCCTCCCAGACGAAGGCAAATTGGATGACAGAAAAAGTGAACAGATGACTTAATTCAAATCCAGGCTAAGAGAGACTCTGGAGAAATACATGCTAAGCAAACGGCAGACAGCACCAAGCCGACGAGCGGACCAATTTCTGTGTTGTTTAAACAGGGAGCTTGCACAGACAGTGAAAACAAAACACAAAGCAGCCAGCCGGTGCTCGTTCATTTCAGAGTCGTTATGGGAGAAGAGACGTGACAGAAGATGGTGCAGTGGAGCATTTGGACAGATCTCTGTAACTTATCGACAGGAGAGAAGTTAGCTCAGCCTGTCTTAACAGGAGATGCTGTCAGCTGACAAACAGATGTGTTTGTCTCTGTTTTGTTTGTTCCAAACAAGTTTTCATTTTATATTTCTTTGGGCGGGTTGGAGATGAGGATGAATTTTCTAACCATCTCTAACCAAAAGGTGCAGATTACTTCATAAAACATAAATGTTCTGCCTGACGTTTCGATCAGTGATCAACTAATAAGAGCATGAAACATGAAAAAGATCCAACTCTAAACTTTTGTTTGGGATTATTGTGTGGACTATGAGCAGTGTTGGGAAGATTACTTAAAAAAACTAACAAGTTATAGTAACTAGTTGCTTTTCCAAAAAAAGAGTTACTGCTTAATCAAAGTAACTTTCTTTTAATTTTCTTGTTATTTTGGGATCATCATTAGAACTTTACTTTGACAGCTTTTAAAAGGCTATAAAACAGATGTGAAGCTGAAAAAATACTTTTAAGTTGAGTTAGCAAAAATCAACATATTTCCTGTTATATTAAAACAGGGTTATTACAGAAAAAAGGAGGACTGTAACCCAGACTGTATGATTTCCTCATTTTTTTCTGAAAAAATGTAAACCATGCAAGTAAAAGAGAAATTAAAGAACATGTTTTGTTTAAAGACAGCCAGCTGTCAGTCAGTGTTGAGGTAAACAAATAGCTTGGAACTTGACAGCAAGGCTGTGGTGTTAAATGAATATCCAACTCCAGATACTTCTTTTACCACCAAATTACAAGAATGTGCTGAATTACTTTAGTGCAGTTTATTAAAAGAACTTTAAACTCCAGGACTAGTTTGACCTAAAACCATCTTTATATCTGTAACCAACCGATGCCTAACTATGACGCCATATCTGCCCTAACACGTTCACACTACTCCCATTTTGAGGTGGGGACAGGGACTTTACAAAATAGAAGCGCTGTCTGAAGGCGGATGGGAGTCACAGACAGTCCAGACTAACCCCCCCACCCCACACTCTGTGTGAGTAGAGAGCTCCCCTGAGGACAGACAACAAGCCACACACCATCACCAAACAGCCTCTGGGTGAGTCAGCTGCCTGCTTACAACCTGGATGTCCGTCCCCAGTCCTACACACACACACACCCACACAGGGCAGGAAACCCCCTAGGGTGGATGAACTGAAGTATGAGGCCTGCTTCGTGGTGAATGTGGGTTCTTCTTTGTTAGACCTGCATGTTGTTGACACACACTGTGCTCGCACGGAGTTATTTTTTGGGAAAATTTGATTGTAGCTTTTTGACGTTTACTCCATTTGATTTGAACCATTGTTGCTAAAAAAAATAAATATATTTGCTTTACAAAAATGTTTCCTTTCTTTGTGTTTCCTAAATCCGCAGTGATAGCAGATTTCTCGGTTCTTCCCTTAACAGTCACTGGACTGGTTTTGACGCTGTAATTCTGTACGGTCAAATCCACTCAGGAACAGACTTAGTCCACGTTAACAGGATTAAATGACAGACTTAAAAAGGGGTGCTTCACATGTCTAAATGGTGTCTTCTACCCACTGAAAATGTCTGATTAAAGAAATTGCCTCTTTAACCTCTTAAACCAAATTTCTATTTGGCAAGAAAAGAACCTATTTAAAGGATGTTGGGAAACAATGGTGTTTCACTACTTCACCTTCTAACCTGCTTGACTTTAAAAGAGAACAACCAATAAATGGGGCATCCTAAAGCAATCAAATACTAGGAAAGACTTTGATCTTGCTTGCAGAGAACTTGAAAAATAAATGAACAAATAAATAAGAGCTTTTTGGCATAGTATAGTTTATTTCAGTTAGTAAAGGAAATTCATGAGAGGTTTGCAAATTAATAACAGATATTGATACTGATATTCTAAATACAAAATGGATTTGAGTGGATTTCTACACCTGAAAGTCTAACTTTGCACATTGAGAACTTGCATCATGTTGCAGCAGTAGTTTAAATCAAAAACAAGGAAATATACAGCTGGAACCAGCCTTTAAAACTAATGCATTTAAAATACCCGTTTCCTCACTGACTAAGATTAAAGCCTGTTGCATGCACTGCAAGAACAGAAAATTGTTTTCTTGTTCTAGATCTGGCAAAAAGAAGGAAAAATGTTTGTTTTTCCTCTGGATATTCATACTTTGCCAGAAAATCCCATCACATCACACTAGCAAAATAAAACATAATAGCCACATAATGTGCAGTTGATATTACTTGGAAGACAAGTAATATAAATGTTCATATTTTCTTACCACCTCTGCCAGTCAATCCTCAAACTATCCATTACATAACAGATCATTAACAGATTGCTGCACCGTAAATAATCTCTCAATGTCAAATGAAGAAAATCGTCTAAGCTTTTTTCTACTGAACGGCCATCCAAATCCAGACCAATCGCACAACTGTTCTAGGACGCAATGCAAGAAAAAAGTTCTGGTTAGATGAGTAAAAAATAAGATGAGAAAAGTCCAAAGATGGGGCTGCAAGAACAAAATGATATCAATTTGTTCTTTCAGCTATGAGAGCCAAGAAAAAACTATTTCTTCTCTTGGAGTATGTAACAAGTTGAAATGAGACAAATCTTTGCCTTAAAGGGACAGTGTGTAAAATTCACCATCATCTAGTGGTGCACTAAATGGATTATAAATGGTACACTGGTGCCTCCCTGTCAAGCATGTAAGAACAACTACCAAAGCCCTTGTTTGATCAGGTAATATAAACAATAAAATGTGAAACATTTCTCTAAAAACATTGATAAATGAAGCCTGTGCTCATTATCTGGTATGAATTTTAATAAGAATAACCATAACCTATTGGAGCTCATCGGCTGTAGGCTAACAAGCAAACAGGAACAGCTTACCCTTAATTACCCTTAATATATCAGCTGAAAAAAAAATAAAACATTGAAAATCTCTCTGGAAAAGAACAGGAAAAATTACAACATGGCTTCTCCCATTTGATGCACCACCTGCTATGTATCTGTAAACTACTAATTCTAAATTATGAGAATGCTTTTATTTTTGATGTGATGTTATTAGACTTTTATTGAATATGTAAATAATAAAGCAATACTTTATTTTGCTGATAAACAGCCAAATTTGTTACACCCTGTCCCCTTAAAGGGAGAGTAGGACACCTTTAAAAACATGGGAAAACCCAGAGTTTAAGATAAACTCACAAGCGATGTATTTAAGACAAAAACTTAAAGCAGCACTTTCCTCGCTTGAAATCATGGATGGAAATCATCAGCCAAGATTTCAGCCAAGTTGTCAAGAAGAGAATCTTTTACCTTCAAAAGTCTAACAAGTTTATCTTTAAGGGAACTTTAAAGGTGCTATATCATTTACAATTACACACAAGTATAAGGGGAAACAAGAATGTCCTGGTATGGTCTTGTTCAGTAAGTGAACAGTTCTAAAATTAGTGTATAAACCTCAAATCAAAATGAAAAGTTCTGATAGAGATGCTATCTGAAGAGGGCGGGAGATTTTCAAGTCATTTTTCTCAGGGAAAAAAACTGTCTTTACTGATATAGACTGAAAGGTCTATCATTGAAGAAGAAGACATTAGGCCTACTGTAAGAGCAGCATGAAAAGTGGTTTGGAAATTCACAATGAGCTGTGATCAAATAAAACCCAAACACTCTATAAATGTGTAGTATGTTGGTGGCAGCATTATACTGCAGACTGGTGCACTTAACATAATGATGGGGTCATGAAGAACGAGAATGATGTCGAAACATGGATAAAATGACCCCAGATATGAGTCTGAAGGTTAAAGCATAGGCATTAAATGCTGTTCAAAGCGTTCAAAGAATTGAAGCATTAAACTGAATTAGCTACAATGGAACAGCGCCATCTCCAAGCTCTGATCCCATCCCTTTCTAAGACGTATGTGGGCAGATCAAAATAAAATCCACTCCAGTCCGTGTTCCTTTCATGTGTCTGCCTCAGTCTTCCTGAACCCCCAGTCGACCTCGGCAGAAGGCTGTTCACACCGAGCCTGGTTCTGCTCGAGGTTCTTTCTGTTAAAATGTCTACTTTTTTTCTCTCCACTTTCACTGCATGCTTGCTTGGTGTAAGGTATTGCTGCGGACTCAATGACAGAATGCAAGAGAATATCTACTGTTGCTACAGCCTCATCCAGGTGGAAGGGCTCTTGCATAGCCAATGATTCAGCTGACCAAAGTAAAGCAAAAGAGTTTGTATCTTATTACTTATACATTTGGCAATAATTTTAGTAATCATAACTGACCTGAAACAGTCAAAGTTTAGCCCAATTTAATATCTAGCAAGAACCAAAATATGGTTGTTTTTTTTGTTTTGCTATCAGAAGAACAGTGACCTTATTGCTTATTACGTAATCCATGGCGCAACACGCGGTTCCTGAGCGCTGTTGCTGCTCGTAATAATGCACCTCTGAAATTTTGCAGCTTCCCATGAACTGTGCGTACACTGCTTTAATCAGAGTGAATGATATGCAAGCGTTTAGCAGAAAAATCAGTCACTTATATCCATGAAAAGGAGAAGAATGACAGAAAAGAAAAAAAAGCCTGAGTTGTATTAAATATTAAAAAAGAAACCAAACTATTTGTGACACTTTTAAATATGTTTTTGGTTGATTAGGGCTGCAAGAGAGAACAAGACATTAAGTAGATGCCAGGAATTCTAACCTGGCATAAATCTGATTGATAGTAGTTGTTGTTCAGTTTGAAATATACACATATCTGTCTGGAAAGCCTCATGTAGAAAGTGTTCGCAAAAGAGAGGGAGATTCAGTACAATTCTATTTGGGTACCTGCCTCCGGTCGAGTTTTTAGCCAATCACAACAGCAGTAGCAGCTGTGACATATCACATACAAGATTTGTTTTACAACTGGTGGAGTTCATTGATAAATCAAACTCTTACCAAATTCGGTCATTAGGCACTGCGCAAAACATCATCTACAAAGGCACGAATCGTTGCCCATTGCTAATTTTCCCAAAAGGATCAGAGAGTATTCCAGTTAAAACCGACAAAACCTTCCTTGTTTTGCTTCGGGTTTCCGCCCGTGGTTGATGTGAAGAACTCATACATGTCACCACATTACATCGGTGCATAACATTTCTGTATCGAAGCGGACTCTTCATTTGGCTTTTGATAAGGTGTATTTTGGGGAGTTTGGGAGTTCACAAATCTTGCAACAATTCATCTTACTTGCAAAGTAAGTGTTTTTTATATCCCCATGAGAAAAATAACGTAATTTGCGTATCGAAAACATTCAGTAGAGTTGCTTGTTTCTCTTTTAGTAAACATTTTTCTGGCTTTATGTTTGTGGTCCAATAGTACAACACAGACCAACTGAATGAGGTTAATAAGCCACAGTTTAAACCAGACCACAGTTAGGAAGTTAACTTTTTGAAGTTATGGTACTGAAATCAGAAAACTTAACAATAAGAAAACCAGACAATAATTCTAAATAACAGAGCAACAGAAAGAAATCAAAGAATGGTTTAATAGAAGCCTAAATGTAAAAAGATGTCAGTGAATCTGCATTTGTCAAGAAATTAAGGCTAAGATCTATACACAATATGAGTTATGTTTTTGTAAATGAGCGACAAAATAAACAGATTTTTTTTATTACATTAAGAGTTTCTTAGACCAGCACCGGCCAACCGGCAGTGCTTGGAAATCCGACGATTTTTAGGTGATCAGCCATGATTGGCCAGTCATTATGAATGCCACCAATTTTAAGGCCTGGTCATTGTGTTATTCATGAGATTTTTTTTTTTTTCTGAGACACAATTTTGAGCTCAGACTGTAGCAGCGGGGAATCAGTGTGAAAACAGCGGAGAGAGAGCACCATAAGCAGCATCCAGCCGTGCCAGCCTCTGGAGCTAAGGAACCACCGCAGTAGGTCGTAGGAGCCATCGTACCGGAGCGAGGACATATGGCAGTTCAAGAGGAGTAGGGAGGAGCACAGAGGAAGTTCATATAAGTCCACCGAAAAAACAGTGCCAGGGCGGAAAGAACTTCTGAATTCATTCTTGGAAATTACGTGATTATTCAGGCAAATTATGCAGTTAATTGCGATTAAGGATTTCAATCGTTGCCCAACGTTAAACATAATATAATATTATATTTATTACATAATATTATGTTTCCAGTCACCCTCCTCTCTGGTAAAGTCCTGAAGCATCATCTTCAATGTCTTTCATTGCCAGTTAGTGACCTACGGTTTACGAAGACAAACTTTCCTTTACATCACATTGTGTGGGATGAACACTTTTTCAATTCAATTCTACTCTTTTTAGTTCAGTGAATGACTGAGGTGTTCCTGACTGAAGGACAGTGCTAGCTTGTAGTGACATCGTGGCTGAAGGAACTCTGCAGAGACACTCAAACCATCTCTCTTTTTAAAAAATGATGCAGCTAAAATGACAGTATCATAAGTTTTTACTTTATTAGAGGGTATTTTGAATAATCAATGTTTGGATTTTTAATGTTTGAATTTTCATTTTGGTTTAAGTTCTTCATTGTCTGATTTTTTTTTTATGCCAAATTCCACGTCCGATTTCTATGCAAGCTGTCATCGATTTAGCTGCATTGAAAGACATTTGCCTTTGGTCCAAAAAAAAAACCCAACAGTTCAAAACAAAATAGGCAACATGAGTCTTAGAAACCAAACTGTTTGTTTTGTATAATACCTACTAAGTGAAATTTGTATGGTTTATTGAAATAAAGAACATCTTTGTTATTGATATTTTTATCTAAAACACACTTCTTCATTACAATTTTCAATCTTTATACAAAATTATGTTTAGGAAATGCTCAGCTTGTTACTTAATGAAAAACTATTATTTGTAAAAACTAACATTTGTGAAGATTTACATATATGCTGCATGAAAATGCATAGAATAAACAAACAATTTCATTTTAACTTTATGTTTCTACAGTAAATGCTGCTCATTTATCAGGGTATGTTTGGATAAAGTTATCACAAGCCACGGTGGAAAGCATCTTGTTGCTGATGGCTCTCTATTTTACTAGAAAAAGTCTTTAGATAAAAGCAGCACAACACTATAAAGCTATAAAAAGGTGCTCAAGTGTTGAAAACTAAATTATTGCACAAGTAAGGACATATTACCAGCTAGTACACTGTGTCCTCAAGAATAATGCTTTAATTTCAAGGAGTCAGTGCATGTCCAAATCTGCAGCTCTGTTGGGGTATTTTTGTTCTGCAGTGATCAGTAAAGAACAAGCAACATGGTGATGGGTGGGTCAAGGCTTAGTAATGCATCAAGAAACCAGTGTGAAGGTTAATGCTGGTTGTGATGGAAAGAATGCATTGTACACCACAGCTGGCTGAGTGCAAGGCTGCACTGCTGCAGGCTGTCCATGCAGAACCCTGTCTACTGCCTATAGCACCAACAATAGGCACCTGAGAATCTGAATTGGCCAATAGAGAGATAGTACAAGGTGGTCTGATCTAATGAATCAAAATGTCTGTAGGAAAACATGGATGGCTGGGTTGGTGTGCATCTATTATCTATAATTTTGAATGCATGGTACCAAGATACACTACAGGAAGAAGGAGAGGGGGACGTTTTTGGGCAAAGTCCTACTTGCTAACCTCATGCAGACAATCCTCATTGCACTGATCTGCACACACCACATTACTCAGTTTCTGTTTGAGAGAAATCAAAACATGATCTCCACAGACACATCAGACACATAGACTCAGCTTCTCAGGACAAGACCCAGCTGTGCAACTAGACCTAAACAATAAAGGATACTCTTTTGAGCATCGAAATGTTCACATTCCACAACCCAAAGTGAGTAGTGTGTTCTCTATTGGATAAACTAAGCAACCTCTCCAAAAAGACAGTCAGTTCCTCGGGGTGTGCAGCTACACCTTAATAATAGAGGACACATTTAAGGACCACAATGTTCATATTCCGGATAGAGCAGATAGAACTGCAGTTAGAAAAAACAACTGTAAACAGAGTAGGGGGTCTTAGACATCAGCTTTCAAAAACATGAATATTAGCAGCAAGCCTAATATGAAGCAGGACTATTGTTATTTTTTTAATAACCAATTAAATGAAACCCATAAGCAATAAAATATCAGCTTCAGAGGCTAATTGGTTTTCATGCCTCAACAGAAAATGGCCAGTTTAGCAGTGGTATAAGGTATCTGATCATGATGTTATGCCTGATTGGTGTCTTGTAAATATCTCAGATTAGAAACATGTCACCATGAAATAATAGACAAACAGTACAACTGATAGTAGAAAAAACAGCGAATTATTAGAAATATTCTAAAGAGGGGTCTGGAACAAAATTACAGCAACAACAACACAGTTCAGTTTTTTTTTTCTTTTAACAAAAAGAGAGTATGGGGACATTTAACAACGCAGGAATTAAACTCCTTCCTTCAAGTAAAGTCGATTTAATCGGATGTCTGCAAAGTCGTGATGCAAATAGGCAAAGTAGTGTCAGGTATTCCCTGGTGCAATAATACAGATTTTTAACTTTTTAACTCCTTTTAGTTATTTCTATGCTTTAATAGAAGTCAAGGATTTGTTTTTCTCTCCACTTGGTTCTATTTACATGTCTAGTTGATTATTTATCATTTAAAATCTGTACTTTAAGTAGTTTATATCTAATTTATTTCAAATGTTTATTGTTGTTTTTGGAGTCCTTAGCTCAGTTTTACAGCTCTCTGGTGCGCCATATGTTGCTGCGTGTGTCTCAGCCATATGTTTACCTCTCCGGAAATGTAATCACACACTGGAGAGTTTGAGGACCCATCTATTGTGTGTAATTGCTTGGTCCCAATAGCTTCTAAAATATGTAATGAAGAGAAACTATACTACAGTAACTGTTTGACACCAATAAAGAGTAAAAAAACTAACCTACAGTACAAAAAGAACCAAGAAATGTCTTTATGATAATAGGTTGGTATAAAGAGATGCAGAGAGAGAGAGAGAGACCTTGATCATTTTTACTTTTCCCCAACAAATGCTTTTAATGTCCGATTGTCCTGAAATGCGAGGCTACCACCTCTTAATTTAAGCAAAGACAATATTTACATATAACTAAGGGGGGTTTCATGCCTTTAAGTAAATTCATTTTTAATCAAATTATAAAATGAGTTGGCTAACTTTTCACTGCATTTTTTCACAGGAATCTTGAAGCAAAACCTAAATCTGTCACTACCTCTAAATTAGAACGTGCAGTATGATTATTGATCGTTTCTGTACAGGGGGTGGTGGTGGTTGGGTGGGTTTTCTATGGTACTAGAAATACACATTAGTTTGTTTTTATGCTAAATTATCTCAAAAATTCACCAAATAATTTGGAGCAGACATGCTGAAAGCTCCATGATGAGGCTCTACACTTCAGAAAAAGACTGAAAACTGTGTCGGATCATCTTCGCACTGTAAACAAACCCCTTTAGAGTATGCTATGGGTCCTGACATGGTTAATTTACTTTGCAACAGCTTGCAATTTCTGTATTCAAATTTACACAAACAAATGGTTGAAATGGACTGCATACCTGAGGTGTGAAAACACCATCAGACACATCAGCTTTGGCTTTGAAGTTAACTAACCTGGTTGGGTTCTTAGAGTGTCAAAAAAGGAAGAGGTGGAAATAAAATGACCCCACCTCTGGAGACGGTACATAGAAAAGCAGGAAATCAGCTTAATTTAACCTTTTAGGTAAAGCATAGTAACTGTTGTGTCCTCTAGACTCATGAAATGAATTATGTATTACTGTGAACATAACTCCTTGGTAATTAACAAGAAGAAAGATCAATACGACACTAAGGGTATTATAAGTTTGCAATGGAATAAACCTGATTTTAACAGTGTTTCACTAAAAATGGTTGAGTTAATGATGATCAAGTGCAACACCAACAACAGTGCTGCATCTTTGCTCTCCATCTGCAGGAAAGACATGATCTCAAGTTATGTAACTTGGAAATAAGCTTGTTTTCTTTCCATTCACACATTTTATATTTTCATCAACTCCATTATAGCACTTCTGGGTTTTTTTTTTGTCAAGACTTGAATTCACTCCTTGTAATCTTCTCAGTGGCGACAGTTCTATCACCCAAGTTGCACACTCTTGCAAGCCCATACTGACTCAAAAGACAAAAAAAAAATACAAGAAAATCTACATTTGATCAGTATAGCACTAAATTAATTGAGATTTTTTATACAGAATATGACGATAACAATCATTTTGATTCATGGGTGAAATCGCTCAGTTTTTCTGAAAGCCTGGTTGCCTCTGATTTGAGCATGTTTTGTGAAAGGTATACAAATTTATTTTAAAAATGTTTTCAAAACAGCTTCATTTCTCTGCTACATTATTGTTATGGTTTGAAGCGCTTTTAATCAAATACCAGAGAAGCCATTGGAGTAGGAGTGTTTTAGCTGTATGAATCAAACATTGACATTATGCCATAAGTCCAACCTAATTATAGGTTGCAAACTAAGAAGTAGGGAGGTGTCTGTGCAGTTAGGAGCTAACCGCAAGCTATTCCTGAGCAGATAGCCTGACTAATTAACCTGCTATTATCAGCTTGTTATAGTTATGTTGCTCCATAAAGAACAGAACAAAAAAAAGGGATAATATTCTATATAAAAAAGCACTAGAAAAAACTAGTAGATGATGAAACAGATCTTTAAATTAGGTACTTATGCTTAAAAACTATGTAGATAACTTTATTACGCATTTTTTTGACAGAGGAAGAAATAATTATTGTATTTTTTTAATAAAAACTTTGAGGTTTATCCTGGAAGAAAACCAAGTAGCTCATACAGCACAGAGTTCTGATGTTCTGATCAATAAGCTGTTTGTTTTGAATTTTTGTAGATGTTCAGGTACGAATGAAGCCAATAGATAACGGTGTTCCAGTTGTATTATTTCTTTCTTTCAGATTTTTTATTTTAATGCTGTAATTCTGTAAAATTCTGGTATTTTTGCTTTAGTTTCTAACTGGCCCATGCAAACTTAAAACAAAACCCTGCCCTCCAAACTGGAGTTTTCTGAGAAAGGTCCTATAGGGCTAAGCTGGTCAGTTTTATTATTTTTACCTGGTATTTAGATAGAGAGAAGGAAGGATGCGGTTTAATGAGATTTAAATCCAAATAACCTCTGAGAAGGTTAGAAATAGCCTACACCCATCCTCCTAGTTCTATTTTCTGGGACAAAGTGAGATACTCAGAAAATTAACGCTAGTGCTAAAACAGATGCATCACTGGGAACTTATGGGCATCAAAAAATAACTGTATTTGGAAGTATGAAGGATATTTTTTCCCTCAAACTGTACTTTTAGGAATCATTATTAATGTATTAGTGCAACACAGATTCACCAGTTGTCATAGTATGCAAAACAGCCACCTGCTACTGTGTATTATAAGATTAAATGCCAAGCATGAGGAAAATGAAAATGAACCTCCTGAGTCCTTGTAGAGGTCATCCCTGTCCCAGCAGAGAAGCCTTAGCTGTAATGTGTTTAACTATATCAATACTAAGAAGGAGAGAAAGAACAATAAAGTCTAACAAAAAAATTACACAAATGATTGTTTTTCTTTAGTGTGTAATATCTATGTGGTGGTGCTGCTCCTAATCAGCGCAGGCAGTATCAGATTTCGCAGTGGGCAGCCATGACTCAGTGTAAGAGTTTGGCTCGGCTTCTACAGCCTGTTTTCCAGACTCACAGATAAATCTTTGTCCATGGCCTGCATGAAACATGATAATAGACATTCTGCTGCACTGTATAGGTATATTGATTGGATACTACATGGCAGTAAAATGCAAGTGCAATGTTGTCCTTTGTAGATGCCAATACTTTCCTGGCAGTACTGCACAAAATGCTTTACTTTGAGGAGTAGCTCCTAGAGGTGAGGTGTGTTCATTGAACGTAAAACCTCGGCGGATCATCTTTCTTAAAGGCTCAGTCTGATATAACAATAATTTTAGTGTCGCCAAAAAATAAGAAGTTAAAAAAAAAGATGCTTGCTTTATTTTCTAGCAGCACTGGTACCTGTCCCCAATGCCAATAAAATCATAGTGGGCCTACTTGACTTGCCAGTAAACTGACCAAACCTAAACCCCAAAGACAAACTATAAATATTTCCAAAGGAACATGAGCAGCACCAGAACCAACAATGCAAATAAGCTTAAAGCTGTTAATAATAAAGCACATTGGACAACTAACAGCTTCTGTGCTAAACTGAACCACTGCAAACAATAGATCCCCGACCTACTAATATTAATATATACTGTAGATTAGGATATCTCTGCTTCATAATTATTTTCTTATTGATCTTGTATTCCTATTTACTAAAAATCTTAATTAAGGGAATTTAATAGGCGTAAGTATCACAATCAAGATGCTAAAAATGTAGCTAAATGCTTGAAATATAGCTTTCTACATTCACTATCTAATAAATGACTTTTTATTATCATTTTTTAGAGGAAGATATCAAATTAAGAAAGACAAGTTTAAGTTTCTTAAGTTACATATTTATGATTATCCTTTAAATCAGGGCTGATTAGTAACAATAATCATTAAATTACATGAAAGAAAAGTCCACTATGCAGTAATTTACCCTGAACCAAAAATACACATTTTGCACTTGAGAAAAGTTTCTTTCTCCTTCAATATTTTCTATCCAGACGTATTTGAGTAGCTTTGGTTTAGCTTCAAAATAAATCTCCAATAATCATCTTAAACTATTAAATGATAAATTGGTTTTACAAAAAAAATAGTTGACTGATTATTCCACTATTATTAGCTGCAGCCCTATTTTTAGTAAATTAACAGTTGATGCCACTGAGTTCCTAAATATGATGTTTAAATAGTCCAAAGTTTTGGACGATTAAAAAAAAATATTTGTTTTCTGTGATTTCTGTTTCTTTGATGACAAATATACAAAGTTATTACTGACAGAAACGTATCATAGAGAGAACTTACAGCTATATTTTGTCAAAAGCTTTGCACTTTACTGCTGTAGTCGTATCTGGCAGGACTCTGATGGATGTGCAGCTCAAACCAATCTGTCACCTTGTCCTATTTTCAGACTCTTAAATGATTTCTATTACAACTTTCACTCTATGAACAGAAATGATGCAAAGCTGAAACTGCAGGATCCGTCGAGAAATCAAAATGCAGCCTTTGTGGTATCAACATTTCGGGGCTGAAAAAGTATCCCTGAAATTGGTACAGCTGTCATTTTAATGTGGCCTACACATTGACTCACAGAGCCAAGGAGAGCACAAAAGCATGCAGAGTAGGTTGCATCCTTCGTAGGGAGATATGTTATGTAAGACTCAAAGGTACTACTCTGGGTCAGCACCAGCTGTCTTCTTAACACTATTTAGTATTTTTTTGCATAAGGATCATTCCACTTCTGATCTTAAATAGTTCACATCCACCCGGTGAGTCTTCAGAGAGCCTTGCAGCTGTGCACCGGGAGGCCATCCATTAAGAGTTAATGGATTCACTTTCACAAAAGGACCTTAAAGCCACAGTTCTCAGAGCTCAGTCTCTGTGGTAAAAATAGAAACGCTGCAGAACGGACGGATGCAATTCACAGCCTTCCAAATATCTGTCGCACAACCTGGCTGCCTATAGTGGGCCTACTTTTTCCTGAAAATGAGGAGGCAACTGGCACAAATTCCCTCAGCTTCCCAGACACAGTGATTAAATCTCATGCACTTATAATTATTATTGTCCCCACTTCGCTGCCTGGATGCTGTCATATCACAGCAAAACCTAGCATTGCATAAGAGGTGGCACAGCGATTACCCTTAATCTGAACTGGGAGAGAAAAATGAAATGGTTCATCATGCAACGTGAGCAATCGTTGGAGAAATTCCTTTGGTTCTCCACATTAGGTGCAGTTTATTACTGCACCACTCAAGGCTGACATTAATGAAGAATCGATTACCTTAATGAAATCTTCCTACTGCGTAACAAGACACAAAACATTAACAGATCTGGTGACTGGATGGCAAGACACTGACTCTTACTGTCCACTTCATGTATTTATGAATGCATACACTTCCATTATGCAAACTGGGCCACAGAGAGTGGAAACCAGCACTGTATGACACCTATTCTTGATAACACAGTGTTTACTTCCACACACTTAAAGCTCTTTACTTAAATCAATAAGGAAGGTGGAAAGAAATTAAAGTGAGAATATTTTTTTTGTTATATAACTGCTGTTTAAATCTTTGCTATTTATCTTTTGCAAAGTTGAGGATAAAAGTTGCTATTTTGTTTATGATCCATCTTCATTCTATTCATCTTGTTTGTTCTATTTGTTTTACTAGAATTAGTATTTAAATGAATGCAGTGATGTATTGGTTAGACTAAAAGACTACTTGCAAATGAAATACCAATCATCAAAATCTGTTCTGTGAGGATTCAACTCCAACATGAGATGTTGCAATTAAAAGTTTTTAAACATGGCAAAAATTCTGAGCAGTCCACTTAGATTTCATGAATGGCTGCTGATTGGTGTGTGTGGCCCAGCGGGTGGTGTGATTCAACAGAATTATAAGTAAGGACATGCTGTATCAGAGAAGGACAGCCTGGAATACCCAACAGCATGTTTCTGATATTTTGTCATGTCAAATCTCCCATGCTTTGCTATGATTAATGCACAGGGAACTTCTGGTGTTCAGAAGTGGTCACTCTTTAGAGAGAGACTCTCTGAAAAAAAAAAAAAAAAACATTTCTAAACCCCTGCTTCCTAAAAGTGTAAGAAGAGAAAAATGAGACGCTCTAATGAAGTGAATGAAAAGATGTGACCTTTATATGGGTTTGTCACTGCATTGATAATAGCTGACTAGCTGAATGAGGAAGGTCAACGCAGAGCTAATATAAGAAGAGAGGTTATTGGCTCGGCCTTTGACCTAAAAGTTACCCACCATCTCAAACAAAAACATAATCCTGTAGAAACTAATGTAAACAAAAACTAGAATGTTTCTCATAGATATCAAAATTAAATAACTAGTTTAAATTGTTTATATGTTTAAATACGAAAAGCATAAACCTTAATTAATTAGATCAGGATCATATGTAAAAGGCATAATTTAAAGACAGAAAAGAGGAAATTTGATTCTTTAAAGTTGTTTGTTTTTTTGTGCTAATTTAAACCTGAAAAGTGTGGTGTGCATGTGCCATCTGCTCTCTCTGGGTCAACACATAGTAAAACTGTTTAGGGTAATAGTTCAGCTTCAGGTCTTTCGGGTTATGTCTCTACCAGAGGCTGATATATTCCTACTTTGTTCTGTAAACTAGCCCAGTCTCATTAGAATGATTGAAGAACATCTATTTTCTTTATTTACTTCCTTTTATCTTCACAGCATCATGCTGCCACCACCGTGTCTCATCATGGTGTCTTCTGGGTGATGTGCAGACTCAGTGTTTTGCAAGTAGACAAAAAAAAATTCAAAACTACGCATCCTCTCTACGCAAGCTGCTGTGTCACAAGACTTGTGACAAACTGCACATTTCTACACAAGCCTGCATGCTTCCTACAAAGGCCAGGTTTGTAGAGTTACTACGGTTGAATCTGGGTACGCTTGTAACTGCGCCACATTCTTTACATTTTTCGATGATCCTTTGAATCCTGTTCCATGAGACTTGAGCTTCAATGATATTGCCGTCATGTCTAACCTTCAACATCTTAACAGTCGTTTCTGTGACTTTTCTTCTGCGTTCCCTGTCCTCATTATGCTGTTTGTTCACTGATGTTCTTTAACCAATGTATGAAGCTGTCAAAAAAAGTTTTCATTTTTATACGTGCATGACTAGATGACTCCATTTATTTTTATTTTATTTCTGACAGCTTATTATATATTGAAACCAGACTTTTTTTATTTTAATCCCACCCACCCCTCTTTACTATCCGAGTACCAGAAAAGTGCAAAGTTCACACTTTCAGATTTTGAGTTGAAATCAAATTAAAATCATGCACACGTTCACTTGTGGTACGTTGTGCTCATGAATGTTTAGCGATAACAGTTGGTAGGAAAACTTCTAAGGGTGTGAATATTTTTGGCTACAATCGGGAATTAACACAGGTGTTCCCATCAACCTTCTCCGTGTTTTTTTTTTTTACTCTTGCCAAATATGTCAACTCTGATCAAGACATATATAAGCTGGGAAGAAAAAAAAAACTCGTTCCTCTTTTTTTCTGATTTCTCCTGAACTTTTGAGTTGTCGGTCACACAAATTAAACGTAGTAACTGGCCTTGTTGAGGAGGAGCGTGAAATTAGAGGCTTAACGCCTTCAAAATCAAATCCTCTTTACAACATTTTACTCGGCCGTCCTTAACGCAAGACAAATCACTTTCCCTCTGTGTAAACTGAACATTTCTTTCAGGGTCAAATCTGTGTCCTTACCGTTTTGAGCCGAAGCGAAGGGCAGCATCAAGTTGCCCAGAAGGACCACCGCCAGCATCAACGCGTTCGGATGCATCGTTAGGGCTCGGTGAGGGTCTCGGTCGGACGAATGTGGGAGGAGAGATGGTGCAGGCTATTGATCACGAGATCTAGAAAGATGGGCCCAGCATAGCACCGGGTTCTTTAAAAACAGTCTGCCGAGGAGATAAAAAAAAAAAATCCCGAGATGCCTCCTTGATTCAGAGACCTTTTGGAGGGCAGCCGTGGGTGAAAGGTCCAGGACGAGGCCAGTCGAGGCGATCTGCGGCCATAGGCATCGAAGAAGCCTTGATGGGATTGCGGGGAAGATGTCTTTGGATGTCAGGGAGATTGTCCACGGCGAGGTTCCAAAGATTCAGAGATGCGCACAACGATGCGCATTTGCGCTCCCACCGGTCACGGTTCGGTGATTAAGATAAAAGTAGCGCGCAAACGATTCCCGACGGAGAGTGATGAAGCCGAAACATAAGTCTGTTATCAGCACCGGTCTATTTTTAATACCAACGGAGGAACAGATGCTGGTAGGGAACCAACGGCAGCGACGGAAAGCCGCGCGTGCCCAGTGCGCTCATGACTGGAGACGAACACGGACACACTCTGTGCGCGCGCACTGCAGTCGCGCACGTATTCAAAGGATGTTTGTGAACTCAGACTGTTTAATGCTTTTGTATTTTTTCCTTTATCTGTCGATAACAGGAGTGGATATTTGTCTCAGATTTTAGAATCTGGGTAATTTTTTGTTGTTGAGTTTGCATTTTAATATAAACTCTGACCATCACGAAACAAATACTGATCTGTGAGATAAAAATAAAGAAATAAAATAAACTTTAGAGTGCTTTGCGAAACCAAAATCTCCCAAAAAAGCAAATAACTAACTAAATAACAAAGTTTTATTCATACTGTCTACACAAAATTCAAATTTCTTCTTAACGCGATTACGATCATGCTTTGGAGCCAAGTTGATCATTTGTAAATTATATCATCACTTTTATGTTTTCAACATTTTTACATTCCATTTCAACATGAACATGGCCTCTTGTAATCCTTCTCAATCCCTAATCTGTACTGCTACACGAGCGCCCTCATGTGACCCTTTAGAGTAAATCTCTGAATAACAACTGCTGTGTGCCGATTTTATCTACTAAATTATTTAATTGAATAACGTGACAGCATTTTAATATTCGATATATTTATAACATGTCCTGTAAATTTGTAACGCTCCCTACAAGCTGAGTCTAAAAGAGTATATAATTAAATGACACTAAGAGATAGATAGATAGATAGATAGATAGATAGATAGATAGATAGATAGATAGATAGATAGATAGATAGATAGATA
>JAUZNJ010002722.1:0-18625 GCA_034780135.1 Jordanella pulchra | reverse complement strand
CACAGTTGAAGAGTATCTATGATAAAAATTACAGTCTTCTACATGCTTTGCAAGTGGGAAAACCTGAAAAATCAACTACAAATACTTGTTCTCCCCACTGTATGACAAAAACTCCCCGAAACTGGCTAGTCCACAACATTTTTTTGAAAGGCAGCTGATGTAATTGACCTCTTCTTGAGTCTCAACTGGATCTTTGGTCAACAGAAGATATGCTAAGAGGAAATGATCTATTTATGAGTATTATGGAAATTTTCAAGAAACATTTGTTTGTAATTTTTATTTCCAGATAAAAAGGTATTTCATTGATTAAGGTTGTGAAGTATCATTCATGTGCTTTAAAGTTTTTATAACAGGGCATAACCTAATGACTGCACTTTATGAAGCCAAAGCATATGTGAAGCCTCAGGCAGAGTGAAAACAGGCTAAAAAATCACACCTGTCACAACTGAACCAAAGAACAGCCTTTTTTAATGGTGTGCATGTAAAGTTGGTGTTAGGACTGCACGTCAGACAGCAAAAAAGTCTAAAAAATATGTGGAATCTGGAAAAAAAATACATTAAAATATATGTTTGTACTAATTGACTCAGCTTAAATTTTAAATAATGATACCAGTGGTTCACTGCAAGCTGATTACTCCAACACTAATACTTTTGAAGGCAAAGTTTGGCTAAAATTTATTAGCTGCGAATTTATACAGAAAAAAAATATCTCTTTTATATAGCTCTGTGCTTATGGGACCATTACTTTGGGGAAACACACTTGCATATCTTCGCCTAGCTCATGATACTTGCCAGGTAGGGGAAACACTGGATTGAAAACTGACACTAAACTGAGCCTCTGCCTCCCGGACCTATTATGTACTGCCAGGAAGCTCAAGTCATTAGTGCTCAAACATGATAAAGCTCACAACACAGAAGTAACTACAGTCATTTATCTTGCCTGACACCTCCTTGGTTTTGCTGGCTTAGTGACAGCACTAGTTATGCACTTATTGAAATA
Source organism: Jordanella pulchra (assembly GCA_034780135.1). Classification (NCBI taxonomy): domain Eukaryota; kingdom Metazoa; phylum Chordata; class Actinopteri; order Cyprinodontiformes; family Cyprinodontidae; genus Jordanella; species Jordanella pulchra. The sequence continues at coordinate 17,625 of JAUZNJ010002722.1, read as the reverse complement.
ATTTCACCTCACTTTACAACAGGGAGTATGATGTCTTGATGTGCAGTGGTCTGCGCTGGTGGGCAATTATACACAGAACCTTACCTGCTTTCCTCTCACTTGGTTCCCATGTTCTTTTCAGCATTAGAAATTTGATTTAGTCTTTTATACAGGTTGCTTCTGAGGTTATATACAAAATACACCCCTTATTTAGAAATCTTTTCCAAAATTGTTTTTGAAAGTTACAATTTGTTGTTTACACTTTTTAGATATTATATTGTGCTTCTTACTTAGATATCTGGAAATTTATAGTGGTGGTTTAACTAAACAGTACTTTAAGTCTGTTTTATAAGGTTTTTGTATGCCCTAACAAAATTTTGATTGATATATATACTAATAATAAATACAGCAGTTCAAGTATAACATGATTAGGACATTGCTAGAAGTGTTTTAGTTATTTTTCTAATATATACAGTGTATCAGATGACTGGACTTTATAATATAAAAGAGGTTCTGTGGTAATGAGGCAGAGAGAATTACCACCAATCTCATTTTTCCTTCGCTCTGTGAAAGTCACTGCTTCCAGATGTTACCGGGAAAACAAAACATTTCAAAAAGTCAAATAAAGTTACATTTGTGTAGCAATAATTTCAAAACCATGTTTAAGACTTACTCTCAATGACAGTTGTTATTTGGCTGGACACATAAGGAAAATGTAAAGATATGGAAATACTGAGCTGTTTTAAAATTCAAAGATTTTTTTTTTATAAGAATTGACAACCCCTTGTAAAAAACAATTTGAAACCTGCTCACCTCTTGGTTACATTTGCACCCACTAACACAAAAGATAGCATTCCAACAGTTCTCATATCTGTTATTATTTATAAAAAGGCTTTAAAAAGACAGGCCCTTCAACAGAAGATTCAATTCCAAAAAATAGATTTTCTAAAAGGGAGATGATTTCAACTTTGTTTGACTTTCTAACCGTCAAAAAACAAATTACTAATAAATACAGCAGTTATTAGTTCAACATGCAAATTAGTTCTCTTTAAATTATAAACCATGATGAAAAAGCAGTGTGGAGTTCTCCCTATTTGAACACTTTATTTCCTAATAAAGTAAACCTTTCTGTAATATTTTAGATATTCTGAGACTTATTATGTAAAGCCTTAATAAAGATTTGAAAATTACTATTTTTCATTACATACAGTATGCTCTATCATTTCAAAATTGAACAGCGTAACAGTTATTTTTAAGCAAAAGCACAGTCTTAGACTGACCCATGACTGTTATGATGACTCACAGGCTGTTGGTTGACGCTATGGGCTCTCGGTATAAGTGACCTACTATTGGAGCTCAGGGCAGCAGCAATCGGCAAAGCTGCAAATGACTGATCAGATTCAAACTGGAGTGTAAATAATATCACAGATGTAGAAAAGCTACAATATGGTGTTTGGAAATCATCCAGCCATTTTCTCTGCCCACGTCTTCTATACAGGGTCAAAGGGAAGCTGGTGCTAATCACCAAGGGCGAGAGGCGGGGTACACCGTGTACAGGTTGTCAGTCCATCGCACGGCAACACAGGACAAACAACCATACACACACACTCACACCCACACATACCTAATGGGCATTTAGAGACATCAGTCATGGGAGGAAGCCAGAATACCTACAGAAAACCCACGCATACACGACAAGAACATGCAAACTCCAAGCAGAGTTTGCCAGGATATCCTTGTAAATAGAATTCTTTCCTGGTAAAATAAAGGTTAAGTCAAATATAAAAGAATAATGTCCATGCAGGGGTTCAAACCCTGAACCTTCTTGCTGTATGGCAACAGTGCTACTAACTTCCTCGTGGCTTGAAGACAACATTAAAAGATTTGATTTGATCTATAGGCATTAACTTCTAGCTCTATTTTTTTTCCAAACTTCCCCCAAACTCATTTGAAGCTGCTTTCACAAATTAAAGTCAAGTTACAATTAAGCATCTCAGGCTAATTTCTGTTCATTTTTTAAATACATTTTTGAGACATAATTGATAACATAACTTATTTAGAAGTAGTCTGACAAAAAATATTTTGTTGTATATTCTATTCAATTTCAAAGGATTCAGTTGTGAAAATGGTCCTTTCCAACATATGGATATGTATGTATAGGTGAGTTGAAATTCTCCCTGATGAGATTAATCAGCATTTAGGACAGGAATATAAATATTTAGTTTTATAGCAATGTAAGTGAAAAAATATGGAAGACAAATTGTTTTAGCTGCCAGAAGCATCAGTAAGTCAGACTGTGGGTGTACATGGTGCTTGTTTGCATTCAGCTGTAATTAATCCATTCTGTTACTAAGGGGGCAAACATTATCAGGGAAAATGATTTGGTGACAGGTGTTTTTCTGCAGATCAGCTCTAAACCGTTCTCTGCTAATGGTTCACTGCCCATCTTGTTTTCTGGCACTCAAAACCTTGGTATGTCCTTGCTCATGCAGGTGGATCAGCTGGTCATCTCCTGAAGAGTTAACTAAACAGTTTCTCCATCATAACAAGATATCTTTCAGGAAAGGTTATCATAATTTTAATCAACGTTAGCTAAAAATGTATAAATTATGTTACATGTAGCCAGTGGTTGATCTAGAAACTCACTTTCAGTGGCCTCCTTCACATGTGACCTTCCTAATTTCTAGGTCAATATTGTTTCCTAAGGTCTCACAGTTTGTTTTTACTTCTGATCACTTATTTTGTGCCAAAGAAACTAGTAATTTGTCTTAGGTTTTAAGTATCCTTTTCACTTTGATCTGCAATGTGAAAGCATTGAGATTTGGAGAAATTAGTCCACTTATCGGAGCTGTCTATGAAAACATGAAACCATAGAATTATTTATCACATGCACACAAGTTGAAAAAACATTTCTATTCAGAAATTATCTTATGATAGCTGCAACTGTATTTTTTTTTGTCAATCATATGTACAGTAATAAAAGAATAATTATTACAGTATATATTGTATATTTTTGGTAAATGAATGCATAACTAATTTGATGGCTACTAAGAGGCTTTTGGACAAACAAGGGATTATTAATTTGAGGAATTTTAATTAAATAAAAGTGGATCTGCACCTGCATGTAGCCAACAATAACATTGCTTTTCCTGAATAAAAAGTGGTAACTTCAGATAGGTACAATTTGTCGATATAGAGTGGACGATAGCTGTAATGTAGCTGCATTAGAAATAATTTTAATATTACTTGCAGAACGTCAAGTAATATTTAGTGTTTGCTTTTTCAACAGTACTTACAAACACTTTCCTGTATGGTTATAGATGTTACTCCATTAACAGGGTTTTTGGATGTAATTCTGGGACTTATAACATCGGTACCATTACATAACTATGTCAACCGGAGAGTTATTTACATGGAGCAAAGCTGATTCCTTTTTCAGTCTTAAGTAATCCCTAAGATAAGACCCTAAATCTGCACAAGTTGAAGATGAAGTGTTGTATGTGAAAAACAGTGAGAGGAAGAAGATTTGCCATCTCTTCTATTTAGTGAAAAGGAGAAATCACTCGAAAATATAGCTGAGTTAAAGAGTTCAAGAACTTAAAAAAAGAAAAGGCTTATTTTTATTACTACTTTATCTATTAATAATTTGTTATGGTGTTGTCAATATTTGGGAGGTTTCACAGTAGAGAAAAAATAGTTTTCAATAATATTTTAAATAAACTGTTTATCAGAGCAGCGGAGTCTTCTCCAGGATCTCACCAACTAAGCAAAACGGGGCATAATTTGTGGGAAAGTGCCTGATTAGAACGGCATACTTTTGCCTCAACAGCTTTGGTTCTGTGAAAGGCATTGTGCTTGTGACTCCAAAAGTAGCACATGAAATGACCTGACACAGCACTTTCACAAATGTACCCACCTATAGATTTTTTTTTTTTTTTTTTTTTTTTTACTTTTTTATGTACCTGACCTTGCCCGTGTCTATATCCGTGCGTGTCTCTTGCACATGGAGCAGATTTTAAATGGCTCAGGCTGAAAATCTGCCACAACAGCAGACAAGTATATTAATTAGGATTCTAAACATAGACACCTCATGTTCACTAATGTCAGTCCGGCGGGTCCCAGTGGGTGAACCAGGAGCCCATTTGCATTCCTTGCAAGGGAGCTTGTCTGCTTAAGCCACATCCTGTCATATGTAACTTTGGAAACATTGATTGACCAGAGATTTCTGCATACCTGTGATCCCCAAGTACTGCATTTATGACGTTCAGGGCCAATGCTAGGTTAGCTTTCATTTGATCAGCTTCATGTCCACAGCAACATTTTACAATTTTAAATGACAAAAATACCTTGTTTTTGTGTTTTTTTTCTTTTTTTGTTAAATATAACTGTATTCACATAGCTATTTTAGCATTAAAGCTGAGCTAACATCACGTTTCTTGCTGAATGTAAACTAGTTTAGCCTCGGGATAAAGAATAAAAAAAACATGTAAATGAATTAAACATAATAACAAACACAAATTTATGCTGTTTCTGCTTTGGTTTTTAGTGGTCTTTGCATTCCATGTTCATGATTTAAACAAGACTAAACTGCACTCTATTCAAACCATTTTTAATGTACATTTTCAAATGTATAAACAAGCCTGATTCAAACTAAAAGATTTTAAAATTCTCAGTGATTTTCAAAACTTAAGAGACACTGCACACGACCATGAAAAAATGGGGTTTTGGTTGTACAGTGTGTTCTCTCCAGCTACACCATAAGCATGTCTACCTACATGCAAGCAAATTTTACCCAGAAGATTTAGCTGTCTCAAAGGAATAATCATCAGACCCCTGGTAATACATACATTAGTGTATATGACTTCAAGTTTAAACTATTTTAGCAACAGAAGGCAGATTAGAGTCCTGATCAGTTATGACAGGTACAAAGGGTAAACATTCGGATATGGATAGAAAATAAAAAAAATATCAGCTGTTGGCTGTCAGCTGGCTTGCCCAAAGCAAATATGCCTTTATTGAACCAATAAAGTGCATGTGAGCCTTTTTATTGATCTTTAGTTACATTGAAAGTAGCGAGTTACAAATGAGCAGGATGTACATTCTATAGCTAATGTTGGTGTTTGCAGTATAATCGAGTTGCTTCATCGTTTGCCTCCATTTGAGGATCAAGTCAAATCTCCTGTTCTTGGCTTATTTCCTCTTCTTATTGAGTAATAGTGACAGTTTTTTTTTTTCAAATTATTGTGGTAAGAAATTATACAAATATAAGTAGTAATATTCAAGAGATGTGGTTTGTAAAAACTGTGCTCCTTAGCTGACATATGGATTGTTTGCAGATATTTGAATCAAGTGAATCCCTGAAGACAAATATGAAATTAGCGTTTTCATATAATCTTTTTAATGCTTATAACGAGAACTCAATTGTTCAACAAAGTTAAAACTAGATTCAATTTACTTAACATTCATGATTCATTGCAGCTACAAAATAATAGAGAAAATTCTTGGTGCAAAATGTCAATTTTATTGAATGGCATTTGGCAATGGTAGTTTATTTAATCCACAGAGAGTGGCAGCTGTCTTAATAATTTAAGATCAATCTCAAACAGCAGGGACATTTTGTGAGTAAAAAGGGTATAACTGTCACAATGGTCTTTGAAGGCCTTGGTATAACAAGAAATGCTTAAAGCAAAATATAAGTTATAAAAATAAAGAACAGATGTCTTATACATCTGCAGTTTTGAAAAGGATTATTTGCGATTATTCATAATTAATTGACATTCTCAAATGGGACTTAAATGCAGAAAAGCCAAAAGCCAGAACACAAGCCTATAAACCTTATAGATACATGTATTTCTGTAATTTATTTTAATTTGGCTTGACATCAGTAGCGATAAGGAAGATTAAGGGAATCTTAGAATGTATGGTACAGCTCTACCTTTACAAGGTTGCTACATTTTATTTATTGATTTATGTTACTAAACAATTTAGGACCATACAGCAAAGCAATGTGTTTCCTAGAGTAAAAGTTAAAATGCATCTCATCAACCTATATGAAATACAGGTTCCTCCTGATTTACCTTAGTGATAAACTTTCATTTATTTTTTTGTTCCTAATTTGAGCTGAAGATATTCTTGTTTGGTTCAGCATAAAAACTGAATATTAGGTTTGTACAAGTCTTTTCACAATTTGCCACATTCTATTTTGTGGGGGATCAATTAAGAACAGATTAGATATACTTCTTTAAATTCTTTGTTTTTACTAAAGCACATCATTTTATGAGCTGACCTTTACTGTAATGTTCCATAATTATGTATGGATTTAACTATAAATGATTTAATTCAAACATGGCTATGATTAATTTATACTGGATTAAGTTGGAGGATTTGAATTGCATTTGGATTGATTTAGATTCTATGTATTTGAAAAGGATTTGTTGGTCTTGTAAAGTGCCTTGAGATGATATTTGATGTAATTTTTAATAAAAATATTTAAATAGATTTGAACGCATTTGTTAGAAACTAGTTGGTTAGGTTAGCCACAACTAGCTTGAACAGATTGTGGTAAGATCTATAGCACTACTACACTACTGTCCTGTGTTGGTGCCTACGAAAGAGATGCCCTCCTCCACCTGGTCTTACATGACACATTAAACTTGTTAAACCGTGGGGTCTGGACAAAATGTCCTTTAATGGCATCACCGGAGTGATACTTTACAGAAACTGGAAGTACTCATTTGCTCCTGATGAAGTGGAATAAAACAAAATAATCCCCCTCCTAAGCAGATAATGGTAAACTAGGACACAATTTCATTATCTATAAATCAAGAGAAATGACTTTTCTGTATCATTATCAGGACAATAAAGTTTATACTCATGGCCCATTAGTTGGGCCAGATTCAGCCCATCTACACAACAAGATGAAGCATTCTATAGATAGTGTGGGTGATTGTAATGTCCAGGGTTTCATTATCACCCACCGACTGAACTAAATATTCTGATTATTTCCTGTGAGGCGACAGAACTAAAGCATGTTACTGCAGAAGACTCTTTCATGCTCTGTTGGACTCAATTCACATCATGTTGCTTTCCACTGTGGCTGTTTGGATTATTAATGAACAATGGCAGTGGACTGCCACTTGCCAACCTATCACAATTGCCTGGTTGAGAAAAGAGACCCCTCCAGCTGCTTCTCCACCCCCCTTCTTTTTTATCCACCACTGTCTCTTACATTGCACTTGTGTGGCATCTAGTGGACAGCAATGCTTGCTATGCTTTCTCAGAAAGGTTATAACCCTCTAAGAAAAAAATGCAACCCTGCCCTTGCTACAGGTTTTAGTAGAATGCTGTTTTGCTGCACTGTGAGATGCTTGTGCTTTGGCTGCAGCTTATTTGTGTGTCTAGAACTGTGTGTTCCACTGGAAAGAAGGAACAAACAGATTGAATAAAAGCTTCAAGTCACTCAATTGGCCCTGAATTTCCTGAACTTAACTGCACCATCAGCATTACACAAAGTGCTTGGTATGGTCAACTTTTTTGGTGAGTTTAACTTACTCAGCCCCTCACATTGACACCAGGGCCAGGTGGATAGGGACACAGTGGAAGAAGGGGGGCAGTGATCTCGATTTATCAGTAATTATGGGGTGCTATTTTCTCTGTCTTCCATCCATGTCTGCCCTGGGAAGCAGTAGCCATTCTTTAATCTTGACACCCGGTGATCATGTAACACAGAAAAGTGCCTATTAGACGCAGTGAGAAATTGGAAAGGGGCCTCTCTCTTGATCCTCCTTTAGGGGAGCTGGGGTGACAGAAAGACAGAGTATGGGAATACATGAGTGAAGGGTCGACACGAGATGAAGGCTGAGGGAATGAGGACAATTACAGAACTCGTTTAAAAAACTCGAGAGGTTTTGTAGAAAAGTGGGGCTAACAGAGGGGAGAGGAGTTCAACATCTTATATATATATATATATATATATATGCCAAAGAACATGTTGGTAATTTGCCCTCTGAGATGAACTAAAACAAGTGTAATAATGTGAAATTCAGTTGTAAGGCAGGTTTTCTGCTGTTCCCTCTGGGCTCACTTTGCAACAAATCAATTTCAGTCCAGACAAAGTTAAGTGCATTTATACTTTGGTTTACGATAATTGCTCATCAGATTAAAAAATAGGTGATGAAAATGCAAGCAAAAGCAACATCTGCTTTTCATTGCTTTCGTTCTGAGAACCAAAACACAGTATGAGGATCTTTGTTAAAAAAAAAAAAAAAGTATTTTGTGAGATTTAAATCCCAAAATCCAAATGGATTAAAATTATTTTTAATGTCTGTGAATAATAATACATTAGACAAGTTTCAGTTTGTTATTTCCCTCGAATATGTGATACACTTTTTGCCCTCCATCAAAATGCATAGGCAAATGAAACACGCATTGACTGAGTCTCTTAACATGAATAATTTGTTTTCTCAATTGAGTGCAGTGCTGCAAATGCTGTGCCAGTTTGGCACCTCACTCCATTAACACTCCTTTTCGCTTATTGGAATAACATAAAAATGCTAGGTGCCAAATTTTGTATTTTGATCCACCTTAAATGATTTTCTTTAGACAGGGTGGATGAAGTCAGACTCACAGCTTAATAGAATACTTGTGTGAACTATGAAAAATCAAAGTATGACAGATTTCCACAGTGGGTTTTTTTGTTTTGTGTGACTTAATAGTTTGCCAAAAAAAAAGAAAGCCTACACAAATCTGACAGATAGGCTATGTCTGATCCAGACAGGGAAATTATTTGTGTTTGACTCGAATTGGTGCTTAAATCAAAGTACTGATGGTGTGTTAAATGCATTGGAGGAGAGACACACTGTGCACTGCACACACAGAAGTATCTCTTGAATCTGCTTCTGCAAATAGGAGGTTATTGCGAAACTTTTCTAGCACATGTTAATTCACAATGTACAAATTATAGATATAAAGTTATGTTAGAATGAAGTTTTCTGATTTTTAAGCCACTTTTTTAATTCCCATTGTTTAATTAGCTCCACGATTTGTGGCAATCAAATTAGAAATGGTAGAAAGAATAAAATATTCCTTAATAAATATATTTTCTGTGAGTATATTCAAGAGCTGTTGGGATATTTTTCCTAAATATTCATAATCTTGCAAAAAAAATACAATAATGGTATTTAAGCAAAAGACTTGGAACAAGAATCTACAACTTGGTCATCACAAGCTCTCAGAAAGCCATTTTTTATTGCCAAACAAGTTTTTCTTTTGCCGATTTGCATTGTCCGGGCAATGTAAATGATGGATTCTGCCCTGCTGGACAACGTAAATGTTTAATTGAGCCAAGGCTGGCATTTCATTTGCAGCTTCCTAGTACTAAAAAGGGCCTTTTGTTTGATTTTTAAGGTAATAAAAAGTTTTTCACAAAGTCAAAGATGCTTGGACTGATTCAACTTGCACAGTATTATTCTATTTTGACCAGAATTTCTTAAAAACAAGGCTCATAAGAATTTGCCAAACAAGAGTTGTTTCATCATATTAACTTTTGTCCTAAATCGCTTACTTTCGAATAAAGAATATTCATTTTACATCGTGAACATATACAAGTACTCCCTTTACTCTCTGCACAAATTCTTGGAAAGAACAGCCTTACTGATGTAAGAACTAATGATTGAGAGGCCAGTGCAGGTGAGGCTGACTTGAGCAGAATCCTCTCTGGTGCTTTTGTACACTCAGCAAACCAAAGAAGACACCAATGTAGGGCAGCAAAGGAAGCAAGGAAGCAGATTCACTGGGGTGAGGGGGAAGAATGCAGCAGTAGTACCCTTTTGCTGGCCCTCTGTGAAGTCTGCCTACTTTGTGGAACCACTACATGGGAATACAGATCACATTTGGGGAAAAAAACAGACTGACCTCTTATTGTATTCTATTAGTGCATTATGGAGTTCAAGAAAGATTTAACAATATGTACTTTTAGCTTTGATGCTCTTCTCCAGGGTTCTTTGTTTAAATGGTTCATCATAGCAGTCCTTTATCACAGTAATTGAGCTTAAGAAAGTTTAATGGGGGGGACCTTTTCATTTTTTATTCTTTCACCTCAGGCACCCTCTGCTTTCATTACTCCTTCTAAGCCACACCTTTAAGCTTCTTTTTTTTTCTCTATTTTCATTTTATAATTAGTTTTAAATTTATAATGCCCTCTAAATTTTATTTTTTATTACAAAAGACCTCAAATCCCCTCCTTCTCTTTTAATAAAGGGGACACCTATTGGTGCCTTTCTGGTTAACTATTTAATCCCACTGGAATAGACTGGAAAATAGACAGAAAACAGACCAGAACATGTGAATAATGCAGCATGTGCACCTGTCACATGTGGGCCCACACTTGATGAAATGCAAACCAGTTTAACTGTATAAAAGTGTATCTGATGGTAGGCAACTTTGAACTGCTTAAGTGTGCAGGGAGCATACATCGAAGAAAAATGAACCTGATCCAGAATAGAGTGCCACATATCATCAGAGATTTGGACTGGAGATATTGTTCCCAAACTGCTTTGAAGTTCGAAAAGGATAGAATAAATTAGAAATTAGGTTGGGCAGTGGGCTGTTAGAAGTAGGATTGACTGGGAGATGCATCAAGAGGATTAATCGATGGTACACAAGGACATTGTAATGTCATACTTTGTACATAATGCCTGACCTGCAAAGATCTGTAAAAAAATGTGTGAATGTAAACTCTTTTTTTTGTTAGTTTGAGAAAACTGGGCAAGTGCTCATCAAAATATGATTTAGCAAAGCACTTAACCCTTTCTTCATGCTGATTTCTAAAGCTAACTGATGGAGAAAATAGTAATAAGTGATCTTATTTTTTTCTTGACTTGGATTTTTACACAAACAAGATTTATTTGAATGGTTGCATAAGGTGTCATTGTGTATGATGAGGTTCTTCCGATTTACCTAATGTGAAGTATATTAAAAAGCTATGACCACAGAATTTACGGCTTTTAACAATAGTAAAAACAAATATAATAAAGCTAACTTCCTGTCATAACTTCCTAATCCTTTTTCCAAAATAGACCTAATTTTTATTGAAATAGTATTCCATAATCTAGTTCTGTTAAAATTTTGAAATAGTCAAAATATTAGTTGCATAATTTCAAAATATTTTTATTGTTTTGTATAGTTTTGTCTTATCATTGTTTTTGTTTGGAAAATCAGGAAATGAATCCAACTATACTGGTAACAATAATCAGATTACTAGGCTGTCCATCAATCCAGCTCAGGGTGGATTTCCATAAAGATTGTTAAAAAAACATGGTCATGAGAGTTTCGAAGACCAGTGCTAAATAATGGGAGGAGGGATTAGATCAGAAGGTGCCTTCAATCTATATTGGGTGTATTCACACCTGCACTGATTGCTTTTGACTCATGATTGAGTAGCCCGAAGCATATGCTAACATGAGGCCGCGAAAGCCTGGACTTGTGTCAACAATTGCTTCCATTATTTTCAGTAAATTGCAAACAAAGGATTCCCTAAATTGAGAGCATCCATCACATGCTAACTTTGACCTTTCCAATGATGCTGTTTGTGAGACAAGTGAATTTATGTTGAAATACATTGTGCAAAGAGTGTTGCATGCATCTCAACAGTCACTGCTTCTGTTTGCAAACTTTGTTACAAGGTCATTGCACTCATTGTAAAGCCAGGTATTTTTTGCCAAGTTACAACTTCATAAAGTTAAACTTTTGTGGTTGTTTAAATTATAGATATTTTTCTTTTTACGTAATACCAAAAATCATAATTACACTTATTTCTTCTGTTAGCATATTTCTCTCATTAGAGGGGGGGTGCACCTATTTTTGCAGCCCACTTTCCCTCTACTCTCTTTGCCAAAAAGTAAGTAAAGTTAAAATTAGACCAAGGTTGCATTTTTCCCTATGAGTATCATGTTTATTTATTAATGAATTACTTTATTTACTTTTCTGATGTTTAATTACATTGTGTATGACAAAATCAAAAAAGCTTTTTCTAACTGATGTTTGTTTAAGACTTTAATTGTAAGAAATAATAGTGTAATCATAAAGTAAAAAAGAAAAGAAACAGGAAAATAATTAAAGATGCCTTTAAAACAAAACCTTTAGAAATTGGTAGAATAAAATGTATTTGTTCTGTGTTGTTTTTCTTGCTGTTATTTTTGCTTTTATTTTTTATTTTGTTTTTTATAATTTTATATTTTAATTTCAATAATAATAATAATAATTATTATTATTATTAAGCTATTGGAATTGTAATAAATAAAATTGTAATATGTGTATTGTGTATTTAAGTCAAATATTAATTTTTAAGGGCCCTTTATACCCGTGAGGGCAAAAATAAGGTATACCTAAAATGCTCCATTAAAATTTAAATGGTATAGTGACATTTCTTGCCTTTTTTTCAGTGCAAACATTTGTAGAAGACACTCAAAAATCACCCCTGTTGCTCTGTGGCTCATAGTGGGGGTTTGAAAGAATTGACTTGTGAATTATTCAGTAAGAAAGGGAAAGCTGCAATCAACAATCATGCATTGGGGTTTCATTCGGTGCATATTAGAACAGATGAGCTGAATCCTTGTCCATAGATGAAAGTCGTACAAGACTTACCTTCAAGTTTGCCTCTGCTCTTAGAAGTGGGGGTGGGGGGATACTAAAGAAAGGGCAATAAAGATCCTGATGTCGTTGCAAAAGCCTCTAGGCAGCATTATTAAAAAAAGAAAAGTCAGTAGAGAAATATAGCGACAGTGAAAGGCTTTCAAAGACATGAGGTCAAGAGCACTCAACACATAACAGGTACATGTTGGCTTCAATAACCTATATCTAGTGCTAATTTTGCAAATGATAACCTTCCCAGAAAAGGTGACAAAGTGTAGATCAGAAAAAGAAGAACTTCTCTTGTGGTGTTATAAAGGTATCATAAATGTTTGCTGTATTCTTGGATCAATATATGAGAGTGTGTGCTATACTCACTTTTACATGTTTTCTCTCTGACACAAAAAAGTGTTCTTCATTTCAAAGCTATAGTTGGTAATGTTGAAGAGCTAGGATGATTTAAAAGTGACACTTCTCCTTGGCCTTCCCCCTTCACTCAAAGCTATGCCCTCCACTGCAAACTTGAACACACATCTCACAGCAGAACTCAGCAAAGCAGAGAGGAGCCCTACTTAACCATTTCTTTGAGTACATTTTGAACTTCAGCTTAACTACCTCACCTCTCTTCCACCTGTAAATAAACTATGTAATTTATGTAGCTTTCAAGGTAGCATGCTAGGTTTAGCAATACTAACCATACAAGTTTTAGCATCTAATTTTTAGCAATACTAACCTGACAAGTTTTGGGAAGGGTGTTGTGAATAATTCCAGCAACGGCCAAACCTGAGGAGTTTGCATGTTGATGGGGAGGGACAGAGATTAAGCCCTCTGATTGTTTTTTTTTCTATTGGACTGAATGGGAGAGATTGATCAGAGGTTTTAGAGGCTAGCAGTCAGATTTTTTTTGTTCTTTTTTCTGAGTTCACAAGAAATTAACTACTCTCAGGATGGAGGACCATTTCATTCAATAGCAAAAAGTGTTTGTGAACAGAAATACCAGAACAGAAATTATTAACTCCAGTAATTACCTAATATCAGAAAGATTAGCAGTACATATATTTAAATCCCTTTATTTTTTTTTTCAGTTGTCACTTGTGCTGATAATTGCTAGTATTGCACCATGTTTGTCATTGCAGCATTGGGGAAAAAATAGATTGGCGGGACAAAATGAAGTCTTATATCACATCTACAGGCAAAAATAAGTATCTAAAAATGCATTACGCTATGGTCTGCAAAGTTGAATGCAATGTGAAATTGATAAATACATCTTAGTTGACGCATTATGTGTAAGGTTGAGTTGGCCTTAGAACAAAATATTTTTGCAGCTCTGATATTATGGACTGTACAGTCACGAGGCATAAATTTAATACAGGACAGTTAAGCTACAGAATGCTTAATCTGCATTGAATTGAGCTACAAGAAGCTTTCTCTCTCTCTCTTTTTTTAATTTCCACCATCTGTTCTACATCTCTACAGATTTCTCTGATTTATGAAACACAACAGGCCTGTACTTGTTTCTCTTTTCTACCCATGCATTTCACAAATTAAGGAGTTTCAGTCAGAAACAGTAGGATCGGTGACCACTCCGTTTACGTCGTGCCCCTTACATTGCAGAAGAGCCAGGTGCTAGTTTGAAGACTCTTGCCAAAGTCCTGTTGCTTATTTGTTCATAAGAGGATGAATTGAGAGGGAGCTTCGAACTGGGATGAAAATGAGGTCAGTATTTTCAGAGATGGCATTGCATCAGAATTCAGGGAGCTAATAAGGATTGCAAAAGCAAACAAAAATAACCCACTGCAGCTGGGAAAAAGTAAGTGGAAAAAACTCTTTGCGCATAATGCCAGTGGGCCACTCTCCTGAGAGAGCAGCAGATGTTGTGTATATGTCAGTGAGAACCCTTCTGAAATGTAACAAAAAATAATGACGTCTTGAATAAATGGATAATGGGTGCTGCATTAAATAAGAGAATCTTGCAAAACACTTTCTTTTCTTTTTCTATTTTCAAAAATTTGCACATCTGTCAGTAGGAAGTGACAGTAGTTCACAAAAGAAGAAGGCTGGTCTGAGTTTAGGTAAGACACACTGTGTGGTGCAAGCATCATATTGTGTAAACACTGGTGAAATCTAGTATGAGAAAACAAGTACCATGTGTTTTCCCAGCTGAATCCTCACTCTGTACACTGTAACAGACTAAGAAAATCGCACTCTCACCTTGATATCATGATATTTCCTCACATATGTCTTCCTAAAATAAAATGCAGTTATGTAAACCATGTGCAGTAGTCTTGCAACAGTTCTTCACACCTTTTCTGGCACCGATGGTGTTATTTGATTAAAAAAAATGTTACAGACACAGGCAATTATGACAAATATGTCACAGAGCAGGAAGAAAAATGAAGAGAGGATAGGCATCTTTACTTCTGCTAATAATTAAATAGGTATAACTATTTAATAAGGTCTAAGATGAGCGAGGTTTTGGAACTTCATTGTTTTTTTTTGTTTTGTTTTTTTTTTGTTAACTCAGTGCAGTAGAGTAGGGAAGAAAGCTTCTAATACTACCAGCATGGTAGTTTATTCCTAGCCATTCTGGCTTCCCAGGAGAGAAACCTGTCCAACCTTGTCTTCTGCAAAAACCTTTTGAATTCTGTCAGAGGAAACCATACAGTAGATAACATCGCTTGACATTTACATGGCTGAACAAGGAACTGCTGCAATGCGAAAAGTGTCATTTACATTTTCTCAACTTCACCTATTCAAGCCCTATTTCATTTCATGGGGTCTTGCGGGTAGATTTTTATTGTCGTTAGTTTATAAACTAGAAACTGTACATGGTATTTGACATTCCTAACTTTAATTGTTAAACGAGTTATGGTGTGAAATCTGTTAAGGCTGAAGGTTTTGCCTCGTTTCCTTTGACCTCATAAAGTCTTCTGCAAGATAGGTGAGGGGCAATGTATTAAAATATGCCCTGTGAGGTAAATCGAAGGGAAGCAGTAGGTGGTTTCTCATCAATAAAACCACCGAGTAATTAGAGAAGGGACTTGAAAGCCAATTTGCATGTTGACAAATAATCAATCTTCATCTTTTTCCCTGCCACAGCAGCCAACAGCATCAGTGGTGGATGTGGTGACTAATGGCTGGCTGTTGCTACCTTGCATTTAACTCTCTTTGGCACCAAACTGTGATGCTGGTTGAGGATGTTCTGCTTCTGCTATCTGCTCTAAACACACTTTCTGTGCTATTCGATGAACACAGTTGCAAACTGTGATTTTTTTTTTTTTACTTTTTAAGAAAAACACTATTCTGGTGGTAATCTGTATCCGTTACCATTTGGCATGTTAATGAAAAGGTTTAGGCATGTAAAATGTTTTTTTCTACTTAATTCAAAATCTACAATGTGA
Organism: Jordanella pulchra; assembly: GCA_034780135.1. NCBI lineage: Eukaryota > Metazoa > Chordata > Actinopteri > Cyprinodontiformes > Cyprinodontidae > Jordanella > Jordanella pulchra. The sequence goes on along the minus strand of JAUZNJ010002722.1, from coordinate 1,618 downwards.
TAAGTTAATTAGATTTTTTTATGCCAAATTTTTTTGCCCTTTGCTCAGACAGTGTGAATAATTTTTTTGAGCCATGCAGAAAACAAACCTCGGACCTCAGCTATTAAGTCTTTGCTTACGTCGAAACCTTATTAATTAGTTTGGTTTATGACAGAGACAATTCCTGTTTAGAACCATCTAATAAAACGCCCCTGCATTGCCTCTGTTCAACCGGGCAGCTATTAAATCAACCTTGGAGCACTCTCCTTGCACCGCTTCACATGACAGATGCAACCGACTCCCATCTGCCGCTTCTCTCTCTTCCCTTGCGTTTCATTGATTCTCTCACAACCAGAAAAGGTTTGGATACAATAATTTAGCAGGCAGGTAAATTGGAATAACTCTGACCATTAGTGAATTAGTTTGCGCTTTAAAAATCAGCCATTGATTTCTGAGCCGAGCTGGTTGGTTGCTGACCGATCAGAGAATTTAATTATAAAACAGAACGTTGCTTGCTCAGCCATGTTCTCTGAAGGTCAGGGTGCCACTGCAGCTCTTTTTTTTAAAGAAACAAAACATCCACGGTGAAAGATTTGGTCAGGAAGAGAATCCATTGCAAATACAATTAGCTACAGCCGCCCTACCCATTCACGTACTGCCTAGCAATTGCAAGTGGCAGACCATTATCATGCATTTTTAGTTATCACTGTAACCTGAGCAGTAATGATTCTTTGGATTCGGATGTGTCCTAGCATATTTAGATGTAACCCTGCTCCCAAACTTATTCTGTCAAACCCACTCTATGAATTTGCCATGTATCTCACAAAAAACCTTTAGTCCCCTAGAGGTCATATTAATATGAAGTGTGTCAAAATATCCCAGAGGAGGAGGAAAAATCATTTTGAGTGTGCCAACCATCCATAACGTTACGTCAAAGGTTTTGCTTCACTTCGTGCATTATACCAGTATCACTGGGAAATAAATCCACTCTGAGGCAGCTGTGCTGATAACAGTTCAGAGAGAACTCCATCTGCTCACATCCATACTGTTCCTTTGACAAATATTGTAGGGTATAAATAATACATATTGGTATCCAGTATTCATAAATCAAGATTGGAAAGACTATGGAAATTTAGTGTAGTCTATTCCAATTCCCTGAAGACTACCTGTCTCCCCATCAAAAGCTTCACTTCTTTCCGACCCTTTCCCTCTTTGGGATTTAGAATACAAATAAGGAGAACAAGCCTCTCCATTCTTATGAACTTTTCACAACAAAGAGGAACACTTAGGCCTCCACACAGGGGAGAGGGGAATTGATTGGCAAAGCAATGGACAAGACCAGAATGGAGATTGAATCCCCTTGAAAGAACTAGACTGAAGGAGGAGTTGTAGCATGAATAAGGCTGTTTAAAAAGAGGATGAAGAAAACAAGCCTCCCTTGTCCTGCCTGGTGATTTCCTGAAGCAGACATCCTCCCCTTTTTACTCTGATTATTCAAGGGTAAATGTGATCCACTCTTTCAGTCATCCTCTTTTCTTTTCTTATTTGCTCAAAGAGTGACATCTATACTGAAATGACAAATACATACACAAACACACATGTATAACACACACACATACACCCACACACACACACATAT
>JAUZNJ010002711.1:0-18625 GCA_034780135.1 Jordanella pulchra | reverse complement strand
ACTGATGAAGTCTCTTGGATGAGAGGCGAAATGTCTTCTAGAAAACTACACGTCCAGTTGCCTAAACTGAACTTTCCTAGCTTTAAAAAGAAAAGCTCTCACACCAGTCAGTAGCTAATGTTGCAATATTTTACCAGGAGATTATGAATATATGAAGTAGCTAGTACTAGAAGTTGTAGCTTCTGGTAAAATCAATTAAGGGTAAAATCAATTAATAATCTGTTTACTTACCAGGGTACTTAGCCTTTCAGTCAAGGTGGACTCCAGGTTTGGCTGTTAAAATCCATGTGCCTTTCTGGCATGAGTGATAATTCATTAACTGTATAAAATAATCACAAAAGACCAAGGCTTGAAATACAATGGTACCTTTGTTAGCTAATAATCCCTTTCACAGAAGTATCACATCTAATAACTATGTAAACACTAAACACTATTGGAAATAACCACAAGTAATTAAAACATATAACGAGGGGAATAAGGGGTTTAAAGGTTTGTTCAAGAGTCTCTAAGGAATGTCAAGTTCTAAGGCCAAATGCATTCAAGGAGTCCTTTAAAAAGAGCAGCAGATAAATGTGAATAATGCTGATGGGGAGGTATTAACTGCAGTCAAAATAGTTAAGTTTCATTTGTGGTTTTAATGAAAAATGAATAATGGCTCTGTTATTGTAATAAAGCTGAAACAGAATGGGTTAGCTCAGGTGACATCAGAGAAGGCTGGTTCCGAGGTGTTGCGAATTGGTGCTATATAAACAAACCGAATTGAATTAATGTACCATATCTGATCACTTACTATTCTCCAGCCGTTTACCCATTCTTTACCAGTTTTTGTCAGTTTCAGGACTGGTGCCTATTTCCAGCATTTCTTGCACAGGTTGCCAGTTCATCACAGGGAAACAAAGACATACAATCACGCACACACACACTCACACCTAAAAGCAATTTAGAATTGTCAATCAACCTAACGGTAATTGTCTTTGGACTGTGGGATGAAGCCAGAGTACCTGCAAAGAACCAATTCATGCATGGGGAGAACTTGCAAATGCCATGCAGAAAGATTTAGTCACAAATTGCATTGCTGTGCAGCCCTACAATTGTTTTTTTTATTTGTCATATTACAACTGTAAAAAAAACAAATGAATTGGCTATCTGGAAATATCTGTGTTTCTCCAAAGCAATAAACCACCGTGTCTTCTATCGGTGGCCCTATCCTCAATTCATGCTTATATTATCTGGTTTTAGAGTTTAGTGATGTTTGGTGGCCTTTAAGATCTTCAATCTACTAACTTTTCCATCCCTTTTCCAACTACTGAAGGAACGAGGCTGCCCCTCCATGTATCAACTTAAGGTCAAGTATACTGGACAAAAAACCCTTGCAAAAAAATACTGTACTTAGGCTTAATACTTAAGAAACATTAAAAAAATCATTCCAATTGCCCTTGCAGTATTATGCATAACATTTTATATTATATTTATTTTTACTCATATTTAAACATGTCACACAAACAGAAATCTATAAATATGATCCGCTGCAACTGAATACATGAAACCTGAATATTATTATGTTACTTGCAAAGCATTTATCAAATATGCATGTATCAAATATATCTTAAATAAGTAAATAAACTCTTTAAAATTCAAATACTAAGTAATTATAACAACATTTTTATACATCATGTCACTATGCAAATCATAATCATTCTTGTTAGTGGAAGGTCAGCCATAATGATTCGGCTTTGCAAGGTGATCTCTGTTGACTTTTTTATAAGTGCTGATATAGAGGAAGCCAAAAACGTAATTTAAAATTTTTAATTTTTAGGTGTGGCTTTACCATATATTTGTCTGTAAGATTCATCAATTAAGACATATCCAATTATTTTGTCTTAGGCCCAGCCAGGGCTGGTTACACCAGAACCAGGCTTTAGTCTCACAAGAGGCTGTGGATCCCTAAAATGGGATATCATTTTGGGAAATTTGCCTTGAACTATTCCTACAAGGTAACAAATACAAGTTCCCCAACAAGCACACACTTGATAAATGCTGAAATATTCATCCGCCGTCCTTGTTCACTGCTGGTGGTCCTTTATCTCTGGGGTTTGTGTAAAGGTGACTGGGTGCCTTCCTGTCGTTAAAAGCTCATCATCTAAGATGACACAGTCCACTGTTATTGACTGTCACTTTGTTCCCCACAAGGCCCGTGTCCATTAAATCCCATTGGTAGATTACTGTTCATCTGTGATTTCATTAAAAATCTGTTATATACATGAGTACATCTGAAAAGTGACAGAATACTGTTTACGTCTGAATAATCCATTTCCTCTGCATGAGAATTCCGACTGCTCATAGTGATTTTAATGCATATTCTTTATATTCATGGGAAAAAAGAAACACATTATTGTGTAATGGGTTTCCTAAAAAGCATTATCGACAGGGAGGACACAGTAGACACAAAGGCTTTAGAGAAAACCATGGACATTTCTGATTGGATAATTTCAGGGAAAGTTGTGTAATTCTCTCCACTCCTGAGCTAAGACAATCCTAAAGGTCACATCAATAATTTTCAGGTTTTCCCGCCTGGCCATTAATCATTTGGCCTTATGTCTGTCATCATATGGGGCTAATGAGATCTGCATAGATCATTTTCCTCTGCTGGTATGGCCATGAGCCTGATTTAAAAAAAAAAAAACAAAACAAAAAAAACTCTCATTGATCTTATGTTGCTCTCAGAGGATTCATGTGTGACCTGAGAACATGTTGTGTTGCAGTTTTTCTTCCTGTCAGTTGGTTTGGAGGTTTTCCCCCACACATATTGACAGTTTAATGGAAGTCAAGGAAGCTTTGATGGTCCACTGCTGGTAGTACTCTGTACTTGTAGAAAAACACTCCAACAACAACAGCAAATTAAGGTATCTACTGTAGGTAGGCTTTCTACAGTAGACAGAAAGTCCTCTCAAATGTACCTGATAGTTACCTCCGCCAAGGAGTTTATGTTTTCATCGACATTAGTTTGTTTGTTTATTTGTTTGTCTGTTTGTTAGCAAAATAACTTGAAATGTGTCAGGCAGATTTTGCTAAAATCTTCATAGAAGGAGCATATTATAACCTCTGTGAATATATAACAGACCTGATACTCTGATAATATAATTGTTAACTCTAATAATATAATCTCTGTGAAAATTTTAGCAAAATCCGCCTGACACTTTTCAAGTGCTTTTCTAGTTTCAAATGGCTTTTCTTTCTAATTTTATCTTTGGGTTTAGAAATAAGAACCTACTTGTGAAACTGTCAATGTCATGTTAGGATGAAGGAGCCCCCATGTTAGACCACTGAACATGTTTCCCAGGACACCCGTTACAGGAATGTGTACATTTAAAAATTATTCTTATATCTAGAACTGTAAATTTTAGATACCTTTTAAGTTAGCCTATATGCCATATAATGCACATTTAGTGTAATAATGCACAAATATGCACAGACACTCTTCAGTTGTTTTTGTGACCTGATAGTTTTTTTCATTATGGAGATTTAAAGCCCCTTTTCATATTCACAGACAGAACTTCTTTGTGAGGGGATGAATCAAATAGCTCTGAGTCATGCTGCTCCAAGAAAGCCAGTGATTTGCCTCATTGTGCTACATTGAACAGCAGAAATATTTATTTTATGTTTTCTTCATAAACAATAATTCAGTAATATCAAAGCAACTAATATTTACATTTGGAATTTAAATCTGGGGTATTTAAGAAGTCAAAAAGCAATTCTTGAAACTGCTGCACGTGTATGTGAAGGGGGTATATAAGGAGCTGTTCTAAGTTGTGCTTTTTTTTTGCCATTGATCTGCCTTGCTTTTCCTATTCCAATGGCCACTATGGCAATGAACTAAGGGATTTTTATTGTTTTCATAGTTGCTCATTGGTTAAAACAGGTTAACTTGCAGTGACTTGTGTATCATTTTTTTTCAGATTCAGGTAACATAGATTCGGGAGAGAAATTACCTTAAACAGAATTTTTATATATTTTTTATATAATATATAGTTATCTAATATTTTTTTTTCAATGGCAAGCATTTAAAATTCAATTTTTATGAACCTGATTTAGCAATTAAATATGTTGCACAATTAAAAGTTATTCAAATATACATCAGTGTCACATTTGTTTGTATCCGTCCGTCCGTTGTTTGCTGACCAAAAAAAAGTGGAGGTGATTTGTTTTGATGCAAACGGTAAATGCAATGAAAAATAAAACCAATTTCCCTAAGCAATCACTGATCAAGGAAAAAAGTGTTTAGGTAACTTGCTGATAAACTCCATGAAACAATAATAATAAAACATGAAAAAGAGCATAAAACAGTAATTCTGGTCAGACTGCAGGATCCCTTAACAGAATCTGACTCTGCTGTTGTATTTTTTTTTCTAATTTGCATATTTCTGTCAAAAAAAGATGAGTTTTTTCTCTTTTTCAGTTCTATTTCTTTTTCTGCTTCTCTGTCCATTACATTTGAAATAATTCCAACATAAAGCCCAATAAAGTTTATTGTATACGTATAAATATTGAAGAGAAGCATTGTAGCGAAACCAGTAATGCTTTGTCACACAAGACACATAAATAAAATGAAGAAAAAAAGAAAAAAAAAACTGATCTATTGCCCTCAAGAAACACATGCAGGTGTTTTTTCTTTTTTTGGTCTTTTGTACTAGAAAACGGATTAGTCAATAAACTCAGCGTTTATCTGACCACTATTCTGACTACAACATTTTATACGGCTGAAGAATGCGATAAAAAGAATGTGTTCTTGAAATTCATCTCCTTCAGTTCTCTGTTGATGTCATAAAGTCACAATCTGATTTATTTTCTTCCACTAGACATATCTAAGAAGTATGCCTCATTTTAAAAAATCCCTGGAGGTACTTATTCATAGTCTCCATATGATTGAGACATCAATACTAGGGGTAAGAGAAGGTCATTTTGACAGTTTAATGTATTGACAGGCCTGCCTTTCTTGCTGCTGTTCTCTAAAGCTGATTATATTAACATCTTTGATTACTTTATATCAAGACAGATGGTCAGTTAAAATAATGCAAATACAATCAATGAATTAGTCAGGTGCATGTGGCCATCATTATTTCCAGTTGGCTGTTGAATATACAAACTAGCTCTCATTGACCAAATAGGCCAATGTTCTAGAGAGATCCAAATTTAAAGAGGAAAGGGGTGATGCAAAATGACTCTCATCACTGAAAGTAGTTTGATCTGTATGTCATTAAATGTAAATAGATGAAAAAAGCGTAATACACATCCATTTGACAGATTTTCAGTTTTTTTTTTTGGCACAGTCAAAAGTGTTTGCTATATAAAGGATTATATGTTTTACAAAGGGGTTCACTTCTATTAAGCACTGGAAACCTCTACTGACTAATTTATAGCCTGCAAAACAAAACACCACGTCTCTAGGCTGTGATTTCTGAACTATTAGATGAATATTTTATATTTTTCCACAACCATCTTTGATATTAATGAACTTTCAGTGGGTGCCTACGCTGCTTGCCTGCTAAGATGACATATCTCTCTGCCCACCTGTTATGAATATTTATATCCTGCGAGTGGGCAAAGGTTAAAGAGGCACATTTTGCTTTTGGCTCATGTTCTGCTCCTTGACTGGTACTCAAAGGAAAGTCAATGTCCATGGTAATACATTTGTAATCCTTTTTTTTTTTATTGCTTTTAGTAAATTTTTTTGCCTGTTTTTTGATTTGTTTTAAACATATTTTAGTTTGTTCCCAAAATAATTATTAGTTTTATCCACTGAGTGTTGCTGAGTAGAAAAAATAAAGAAAAAAAAGAGCAATCATTGTTTTGAGGGCTTCCTCAGGGGGGCTGCATGACCCTCCACCTTTCCCAAACAAAAAAAACCAACAAAAACCAATGTGGAGCAGTTGTATAGAATGAGTTCATATGAAAGGCTTTTTGACATTGATCTAATAAACAAAAGTGGGAGCAGATCTTAATTAAGGTTTTAAGAAAACAGTTTTTGACTACATTTCTCTGCTCCTAAGGGCTGCCATACCTTCTTTCTTTTTTAAAGTTTATTTTTCACAATGTTTGTCTTCTAGTTTAGATGTCTTTTCCACTTAACATTTCTCAGACTTTCTTTTAGACTTTCTAATTTTATGTTAATTTACGACCACAAGCTTCAGCACATTTTTGGGATACTTCACAAACACAAAGTAACATATGGTTATGATGTTGAGGGGAATGGAAAAAAAGGTTTTCCATATGTATTTTTATATGATTGTCAAGTGAGTCCACAAATCTTGCCTTCATGAAATAGTTACAAGAATAAATACAATACTAAAAGAAAACCGAAAGAAAACTCATAAACGGTTTGGTCATGATACACACGTGGGCAAAGGTACTCCTGAGCTAAAATGAGCTGTGTATGGTGTAACAGTAACCTAGGGGGAAGATGAGGCTTAAAATGCAGCCAAAATATAATGGAATTGTTTGAATAAAAAAAAAATATGTGTCAGAATATTTGTCAGCAGATTTAACATTGATTCTATCTTTTCCTGCAGTCTTCATGTCCTTTGAGAAAAGCCAAGCAATTGCAATGTCAAAGTTGAGCAATTTTAATCTATTAAAGACAGACCAATAAACACATTTACCAGCCAAGTACCATAGACAGCCCTAACCCTACCAAACACTAAACCTAGATCTACCGAATGTTGCTTCCTTTTTACTTTTCAGGTTTGACTAATGTAACAGCAAAAAAGCCCTTTCTCAACATATCACAGAGTCAATAGGATCTGGCAACACCTGAGCTCCACCTCACAAGACTTCATCCTACTCTTCCTGTTGGTGCTGAATCCTTTCATGTTGATGTGGCATCGTAACCATGAAGTAAATCTTCATATATTTTGGACCCGTCCAGATTTATTTAACAATTATTTATATACATTTTTTTTGTTAAATGTATACCAAAAAAAATGTTTTGATAGAAAACGTGGACTTTTAACTCTTTACAATAATCAACTCAATGTTTTTGTCTTTTACATAAAATTATAGTAAAATACACAAACATTTCTGGTGAATATGTGAGAAAAGAGAATTCATATTTTTGCAATATAGAGTAAAAGTATTGACATGGAGTAGGGTCAACATGGGCTTTAAGGTCCCCCCCCCAAAAAAAGTTTAATATTTTAACATCTTTTGCAGAGGTATTGAAAAATTCTTCAGTTTGCCAGACAACCACTCTGGTTTTCATCCATTTCTGCCCCCAAAATACATAGTGACTTCTGTAAAATCCAAAAGCCCCTGCTTTTTTGCCAACGATTACCAGAAACCAAAGCAAGTGTCTTTTCATAAACAGCTCTTATTATTATAGCAGACAGCGCTGTGTCTTGACATGCTGTAGTTAAAAGGGTCAGGCACTGACAGGAATAGGTATTTCTAGCTCTGCTTTAGAAGACACAAAAACTCTTTGAATCTAGAAAGGAAGGAATTAGGAGGAAAAAAGGGAGAGAGCATGAATAGTACTTTAATGCATCTGGCGGTTTATTGATGAGGCAAAGAATGAACAGGATTAAGTTGAAAAGGTTTTGAAAAACACCAATGGAGAGCCAGAAGATGAAAGAAATGTGCAGACATTAAGATTAAACAAAGGATTTTAAATGAAGCTGTTTATTCATACTAAAAGGCTTCTCTCTTGGTGCATTTACAGAGGCATCCTAAAACTTATACAACTATAAAATAAATACAAACGCTCCCTGTGGGGGTAAATGGCTTGAAAATTAATATTCGGCTGATGTAGTCTATTGAGGTTTTATGCCTTGATGAACTAAGAAGAGTGAAGTTTTTCCCTTAGCAGTTAACTGAACGTATTGTCAAACTTTCTTAACATGACAAATGAAGCATACAATAGGATTAGATTACTAAAGCCTGACTGTAAAACATTAATCTTGGCAGCTTATTTTAGAGAATGCAGTAACACACATTTTATATCCTTTCTATCTTCTGCTGCATGCTTAGATTTATTGTGATGTTGGGGTATGATACAAGCACCAAGAAGATGAAGAAGGTTAAGGATGTTGAAATGAGTATCAGAAATATAATTACAAAACTTGAAAATCATTGTTTTAATAACCAAAAAAAATAGATTCATAGTGTTTCTACAGTATGCAAAATAATTTGCATAATTACTATCATTTGCATAATAGTGGTAGAGACAGTTTTCTTAATTAAACTTATTCAAAGAACATATGAGAATTAATAATCAGCCATTTTTTAAATATAATGTTACACCTATTATTAACCATAACTGTTCTTCTGAATTAAACCTTGTATATACATCCCTATTGTAAATACAGTTAATGGTTGAAAATGACTTTAAATGCATTTGAATTAGCCCAATGCCTTAATTTTATTCACTGTCTCTGAACAAATGAATGAGGTGTCTCTCTTAAACCAAAGAAAAAAGGATTATACGGTACTTGTACAAAGTTGCAATACCTTGACAATACAAATTTAGTTGATTAAATACAATTTTGCAAATGTTTAAACTGTCATTAAATAAATTCAAGTTATTGAATTTGACCTATTTAAACTAAATCATTTGTCAAATTGAAATGTAAAGTTATTTTCACTGTATGCAGGATTTTTGAATCCCTATTAAAAACATTTGCAGAAAGTTGTATCCAAAGATTTGCTTTGACCGTAAGAACACTTAGCAAATCTGGAGCTCTTGAATTAAAAATTTTCAATCGTATATTTGTTGAATAGTTTTCCAGTAATTCAACTCTGGCATTTTTGGTAATTTCTCCATCTAATGCAGAACTGTAACTCGTAAAAACAATTCAGTTCAAAACACTTTATCCCAATGGGAAATTAAATCTTGTAGTAATCCACATTTTTGTTTTCTCTTAAGCAGTTGAAGGTGTTGATAGGGACCTTATGTATCAGTCTGTCTTGCACCGAATCTAGAGAAGCCTCTCACTGAAGACACTCTAATGTTGTTTGAAAATCTTCTAAAGAGGATGCTTGCTGTTGTTCATAATCTTCTTCACTTTATGACTAATTCTCTTTAGTGAAGTAATCTCCAGAATACTAAAACAGTAACACAATTTTTTCTTTTTACTTATAAATATTTTGTCTACTTTTCTACTTTAATCAGCAACTGTCTAGTCACTGTAGGTCTTTGCTGATGTAAGTTATAAATCAGCTAATCAATGGTACCAAAGTTGGTCCCTCAACAATACTGGAGGAAAATAGCCTGAATAGGCTTCATTGATTTAGCTTCACGAATCGTTTTTTTCCTAGAGAGAGACTGACCTTGAAAGACAGGAGGTTTTTATTTTTCGTAGGATACAATGAGACTGTTATTCTGTGTTTGTTCTTCTTTGTTGTTCTTCTTCTCATGTATTTTTGTGGCACCTTTTGGGTTATCATTGGTGTCTTTTTATTATAACTTTCACCATTGACTTTTTTTACTTTTGTCTCTCTGAAAGTAGAAAAGATGAACCTTTTTTTTTTGCTACCTCATCATAAATTAACATTAAGCATGTCCATTATCTAGGTGCGAGTTCCTTTTAAGTCACCTGCACAGGGAAAATCCTGGCACCATTATATCATTAGAGAAAGGAGCAAGAAAAAATCGAAGGTGTTTAAAAAGGACCTATTTTAATTAAAGCTTCAGATTTACTTGCCTACCTGGGTTTAAAACCATTGCTTGGACCAATGGGAGCCAAAGTGTTGGATATAAAAGTAAGTCATGTCATGCCATGTTAGAAGAGAGACTCATAAGGGACAGGCAGGGGAGTTAAGTTTGACACTGACACTTTTCTGTAATCAGGACAAATAGCAACAAAAATGTGTAGCTAAATAAAATACACATTGTAGTTACGCTGTACTATTATGAATTCACCATGTGAAATTTTAGTCTTAATTTAGGCTGTCAGTTCATGTTTTTAAAGGATGAGAAAAATAATTATCTATATATTTTTAAAAAAACATAACCCTCCTAAAAGAATGTATATGACAAACACTACTGGCCTGTATTTTATCTTCTATATCTACATGCAATTTATCAGATTAATAGAGATAAATGTCTCCTTTGGAGTGTTATGGGTGCATGACATTTTAAGATATTACCAGAACATTAAGTTTAATTGCATGTTTTACTGAAAATAAATGATAAATATTGGCAAAAATGTGTTATCCTACATATTCTTCAATGTACAATCTCTTAACTTTATAATTCGAAAATAACAGAAAAAAACTTAGGTGTGGTTTGCCTTTAGTCAGTATGTGGTACATGCAAGGACATGGGTATGAGATAAAAGCAGGTCAATGCTTTGCATAGATTTTGGCAGCTATCAGACACATAGCATACATGTAAACAATGTGGCACCCAAACGGTCTGCTTTGACAGATTTGAATGCTGATGGAAGCCAAAGGAGGGCCATTCTCCAGTGCAAGCATGTCACTGTTATTTGTTTCCATTACCAGCCCCCACAATAGTGTGAAAATCAACATTTATTTATTTCTTCCAGTAAATTTGGGATTGTTATTTTTATCTTGGCACCATCACACATCTAATTTTCTTGTTCTGTTGCAGTCAGTTCTTCTGCAGTGTAACTCTGTCAAAGTGGCCATTAGCCAAAAAAATGCAACTTCATTTCCCTTGGAATATATTAGTCAGCAATTTTTGCACCCAAAACAGTCCTTTGTGATCTGAAAATTGCTTACACTACGCTGATATCAAGACAATGATAAATCCATAGCATACAGGGCAACTTTCATCAAATTGTGGTCAAGACGAGCATGCAGGTGGCGCAGTGGTTAGAGCGCACGACCCATGTACGGATGCCTTAGTCCTCGACGCGGGCGACCCAGGTTTGAATCCGGCTTGTGGTCCTTTCCCGCATGTCTCTCCCCCTCTCTCATACCCCCTTTCCTGTCAGCCTACTGTGAGAAAAACGAGCCACTAGTGCTGTAAAAAGGTCAAAAAAAAAAAAAATGTGGTCAAGACAACGTCCTGAAGTTTTAACCAAGTGTCAAAATGAAAAAAAAAAGGAATTAAAGTCTTTTGTTAAAGTGGCATGGTTGTTAGTACCAGATAGCTGGTCTGAGATTTTCTTAAAGTGTTGCTATACCAACGTATTCAGTAAAAGAACCATCTCATAAAGCGCAAAACCTTTAACATTGACCCAGATGGGCTACAGATGCAGATAACAATCTAGCATATTCCTGTCAGCTAAAAAAAGGAAAAAAAGATGATGATAAACAGTAAATGGCTTGTACTTACACAGTGCTCTTTCATGTCAGGAGACTCCATAACCCTTTACACAATACTGCATACAGTCATGAACCTATTCATGCACACATTGACACACTAATGATCATTAGTTGATATAAAATGACAATAAGCACAGGCTCAACAACACTCATTAGAAAGATGTAGAGCAAATGGGCTGTTGTCAAATAGGAAATTCCTATAATTAATGTGCTTTTGAAAAATATGCACCTACTATATGATGTCTTCATGAGATGTTGATGAAGACCAAAGTCTCTGAGGAACATTTCTGACTCCTTGTGTAGAATTTGTGACTCAAAAGTGTGGACAATTTTGAATTCAAAGTGTGGTTTAACATATAACTACCTGGCATAATTTTGTGTACCTTGTTATGGCTCATTAGCAAGAAACCATAGTCAGTATATAAATCTAAAATATCTTCTACCTGATCAGTGAAGTTTCTAAGTCAGTTCTGATCAGTGTTAGATGGTGAGAAGGTTTTCGGTGTCAGAAACAGCAGAACAGATGTCCATTTTTTTCTTAGACTACATTGGAGAGGATTTGATAAGACATTTCAGTACATCATCAGTAGAAAGACTGGTAAAGTTTATGATTGCATGGTTGCAACTCTGGATATTTTAAATTTTAATTTCCAGCACAGAGACTCAATGGATTGTGATACAATTCTACTAAGTATTCATTCTAAAAATAACAATGTCTTTATTTTTTTCAATCCATTTAATAATGATAATATAACATCCACACAAAACATCCATATGTTATTTCTTTGCACTAAAATCTACACAGTTAAAATTTATCTGCAAAAATTAAAACAAAGCAACCAAAGCACATCAAGCAGTAATATAACGATAAATAAACTAATATTAAAACGATTTTGATGCAGTGTGAATTGCTTTCATCAGTTCTTTCCTATTATTGCCATATTAGTTCCTTTCATTTCACAAATTAAGTATGCATAATACTACTTAAAATGTTTTATTCCCCAACCACAGTTTGAAGTGTGACATTGGCAAATTATAAGGGAAACAACACGCATGTCTCCACTAAGAAGCACTGGAGTACTTTCTGCACCCGACTTTCCATATTGGTGCTTAGAGAAGATGGCTTTGTTTTCGCATTATTTCTTAGTTATCATGTTGACTACCATGTATCACTTGGTTACAGTACCTGCTAAAAGGAACCTAGATGGTGTGTAAAAATACACAAAGGAACTGTTAAGAAGCAAGTAAATCCTTAGAATAAATCCATTCTATCACTGGTGAGTTTTAATATTACACGATGGGTGGTGTTAACCTTGTATACAATTTTTTTCATGCTCTAACATCAGCCAGCATACACTATTCCCTGAGCGCCTTCTTCTCACCAAAGGTACAATCTGTTGTGACAGATAATGTGACTAAATGTAGGGAGTGTCAGTACTGCCAGATCCTTTACACTCCCTGTGTAAAGAAATGTATAATTCATTATAACCATCTGCAAGTTTTAGTATTTGTCTTTGTCTCTTCTAAAGCTACAGTGGGAACTGTACAGTCGCTGAACTCCAATTAAAAAAAGGAGGCACTGTATTTGATAAATCTAAGTCAGCAGTTGTATAAACACTAGACACTGGTACACACAAATATAGATAAAGTAGAATATATCTTCTAATTACAAGCACAGAAACCTCTGCAAAGGAAACAAGGTCTTGGTCAGTGTAAATTATCTCTTTTTCCTTTTCTTTTTGATGTTCTGTCTGTGGCTTCATACCACTGATTGCCTGATCTTGGTTGTTTTCCATTTCTCATTTTTAGTTTAGGAAATAGTTTGCATAAGTCAGCTTCTAGCACTTCCCATTCACTTAGACATTGTAATGCTGCAGCAATTGCATAGTTTTCAAAAAGTACTCAGAGCCTTCCTTTCCTGATTTGTCTGTAATTATTGTCAATCTTCAATCACTGCACATGCCTGAATTTCCCTCTTCAAATACACTACAGTGTCAGAGTAACCTTTGTGTTTTCTGGACTACTATTGACTGTTAAAATGTCAGTACTCATATTTTCATGTCTTCAAGAATTGCAATGGTTTGATCACTAAACAAATACCAAACAGAGGTATCTGGAGGAAATACAATGAACATTTGTCAGATGCGCAATTTTATTTATTAAAGTAAGAAAGCTATACAAGTCTATCTTGCTTTGGTTCCATTATAAAAGACAAATTCTAACACTACCAATGACTAGAAATTGATAATAAAAACAAAACAAAATAAAATAAAAACATGGTTAGCAAAGGGATTTCTACCCTTTTAGTCCAGTTTTTACTGTATAGCCACTGTAAGGCCTTATCAGCAAACTTAAACTGCTTAAATAAACTGATGCTCCGTGCAGCTTCTCTTCTCCAAAACTTAACTGAATGAGTCATGCTTTACGACAATCCGAGATCCTCCCCTTAAACACAGGAGCTTACGTTAACCTTAACATGTGGCCTTGTCCTGACATGTAACTCCATGACTTGCTAAGCAGCGATCAGATTCCAAAACGCAGAGGAAAACTATTTTTGCTAGAGCCTTCCTCTAATGGCTAAAAGTTACACAGTGTTCCTTTAAATAAAACCTGAATGACAAACAAAGAAGAAGGGGAGCAAAACAATTGGCAAGGCTCTGGGACTTCAGAAAAATATAGTAAGAGTGATTATCTACAAATGGAAAATACACAAACAAACAAATACATGCCCAGAATTCACAATTCAATCCCATCGTGCTCAATTTACCAAAAAAGAATAAATAAAAAAAAAATAAAAATTTCTAAGGTGAAAACCAGTCTTGACGAGAGAAGAGCTGATGACTCCGGAGCTCCCTTGGAGACCGTTTGCGGGAGCTGGACTTAAGAGACTTTAGTACAAGTGTTTTGGAAGGTTTGTTTAGTGTAGATTAGTACTATTCTGAATTACATTACTAGATAATTTGTTAGTCAGATCAATCCTATTTGTTGTACTAATTCATCAAATTATCAGTACGATCTGATTTATTTTTCTTTAAAAGGCAGGAATCAAGTATTTCAAAATAAAAAAAATCTCTCTTTCAGTATATTGTTCGTAGCTTCACTCAGTGCATGGACCAATGCAGCTGTCAGGAACAGGGGTGGATGTTTTAGCTAAATCTCTCCCTCATCAGAATGAAAAGCAAAGTCTTTCTCCAAGATGACAGAACTGACATACACAACAAGACTTCTTCAAACAATTATGTGGGAACAGCTCGTCAGGCAGTTTCGCAAGACGACATGTTCTTGTTGAAGTCCAGGGCTCTGACAACATGCTGACATAATTCTAGTTTTCTAGCTAGAGGATCATTCTGCACATTGCTCTCTCTTTTTCTGTCTTTGATTTATGTATGTTAAATACAGTACACGAATAATGAAACATATAAAGGACAATGGAAAATAATTGTGACAATGAGAAAAGTACTTTATAACTTTATACATCAATCAAATCCCTAATACTGCATCCACTGATATTGTGAGAGTTCAAGTCTTCAATCAAGTGCTACATCACTTCACATGTTTTCTAAATGCTAATTCATCTTATTATTTTGTTGTGTGTATTGAATGTGTATTTACAATGTTTACAATTATTCTTCTTTGACAATTTGTAATTTAAAGGTAGTTATTTCATTCTGTATCTACATTTTAACTAGTAAGGCCGAGCTGAATTTAAAGAATGCCAAAAAATGTAAAAGGAAAAAATATATATACCTGCTCAATTGATACATGATCTCTCCTTTTGTATGTTGGCAGCAGACGGCCAGAGGCTAACACCTAAAGGACCAACTTTGTGGCTACACCCAAAGTAAGTCTACGAGCATTCTATCTACATCTATGTTCATGTGCGTTCTGTGCTTGGATTGTTATCATATCTATGTGAGGGTGGTAGCTATTATTGCTATTATAATGTGCTGAAAACGTCTAAATTGCCAGGTGTGTGCAAATAACTCACCCAGGGAACATATGGCATCAGAATTCCCTTTGGAAAGAGGGTAAACCAACAGAGACAGTAGCTGCGCTTCCATTTACCACCAAATTGCTCAAATTGTAATTACAAAAACAAATGTGCTAAATAAAAACACTGCAATTTCTAATAAAACTTACATTTTGAGATTAAATAGTATATATAGTATATACAAAAGTATATCTAGAATATCAAAATTATTATATTTCGCAAAACTGCAATAGAGACACTTTTTTGCATCACAAATGAGATGATCTGCAACTGGACTTTACTGCCTTGTAAAAAGACAAAGAAGACTAGAAGGATGATGGCACATGGATTCATAAGGATAAAATGTTTAGACTTAGTTTGAGAGAATGAGCGCAAGAGCTGTGGCTGAAATATGGATATATCTCATGTGTTTACATCCACCACTGTGTAGTTTTAAAGAATTATCATATGAACAAACATATTGACATGCATTGTAAATTGTATTTGTTTTTTTTTTTACATGAATACCACATTTAGCAGAATATCAACATTGTTTTGTGTATATTCGTAATGAAAACCCAACTTTATCCTTAAGTGTGAGATATCATAATCAGTGATAAGGCCAATGCTAACCGGATGCCCTTGTTAATATTTTCAGTCCACCTCAGACTGAAGGTGTCATTAATAACACTTGCTTTTATTTATGTGGCTACCAAATATATTTATCTGACTTTCCACCTTGCACAAAAGCACCTTGATTATACTTTGCTTATTTTCACTCTCTTGGCCGAGGTTGCCATTGGTAACAATTGAATAACACTGGTCAACATGCTGTTTTACATAAACAATGACATTCATGCTGTGCTTTGCATGAACTGTTTATAGTGTAATGTGGGTCGGTGTAGGGCAGAGTATGAGGAGGGGCCTTGTACACAAAATTGCTTGTTTTCATGCGTGGGCACAGTTTCATAAATCTGAATTTTTTTGCCGCACCCTATTTTTGCCTTTTGGGCATGTGTACACTTTTAGTATTGATCCTTCACCATCCTTATTAAATGAGACCTCTACATATCACAGCATTCAAGTTAAAAAATAGCATTGAAAATTAAATAGAACTTAAAAAAATAATCAACATGTAAATTTAAACTCTAATAATTCCAACTGAACAGATTCTCTTTGTGGTATTTATTTTCTCTCTGTTTTGTTGCAGCTGTTAGATCATGTCATTATATATGTAGAGGTAACAAAGAGAGTTCTGAGAAGGTAAGAAATAGAAAGAACAGATTTTTGTGTTCAAATGTAACAAGTAAAAAGTCCTCAGAAGAATAAATTATCATGTTAAGTACACAAGAATTTACCAAAGCCGAGCAATTTAAGTGCAGTAACTAAGTATAAATAATATGTTATTTGACACATTTGAACATACCAGATTCAAATCAAATTGCTCCCCTAACATTTGGGAAGGAAGGAAAATATTAAATATGGGAAGACCAGAATTAACATCTCTGGGATGTCTATGAACATGGGACAATCAAATCACATTTTGTGTATTGTTTCTGTTATATTTTATAAAGCACTCTGGTTATCTTGTAAATGAAGTCTTCCATTTAAATAAATTTGCGTTGCCTATGGTTACTGCTCAAGCTAGATCAAGGCAACGCTAAACGAAGGAGCCAAAGATTTTAATGCCAAATCCCAGAGTTCACCTCCTGGTATATTTCAAAATCCATGACTTCACAAGTCAGAGTTGTTTTTAAAAACAAAACAGGGACTAAAGTTACCTTACAAGCAAGATGAATTGTCACAAGATTTGTGAAGTCACAAACTCCCACAAATACATATTGCCAGAAGGTAGGAGATGAGTTAGCCTCCATACAGAAATGTTTCGGACCAATGAAATGCAGGGACGTTTATGATGTCAACCAGGGGTGGACGGCTGAAGAAAAACAAACATGGCTGCACTGGTTTTAGCTGACATACCCTTTATTTCTGTTTAAAAAAGGAGCAAAAGGATGTGATTTTGCCTTTGTAAGCCTGACTGGATTTTTCGTAAGAGTTTGATTTATTAGTTAAATAGGCTTGTTGTTAAACAAATCAAGCTGCTACTGCTGCTGTTATTGGCTAAAAACTCGACATGGGAGTTAGATACCCAATCAGCTCAAAGAATTGTACTAAATCTACCTCCCTTAGGTTAGGGCTAAAACCCTATCATGCAGTTGATCATAATGTTAATCCTGATAATATAATAGGATTTAGAGTCTTGACTAGCTTTCAGATTAATTTCAGATTAATTTATGAATATTTATTTCTAATGGTGTGGCCTTTTATTTATTGACTTAGCGCTTTTGAACTACTAATGTATTCGTGTCATTTTTTTTTGAGTTGGCAATTTTCTGGTTATATTAAGGAAGAGGTTTTTCTGTGATTCATGCTTAAAATTCTGTTGCTCCAATAGCAATCTTGGCTTCTGCATTTAGTTGGTGAGTTAGGCATTGTAAAAAGTGAAAAGCAAAACAAAACAAAAAATAGAAAAAAAAAAGAAATGTGTAAAAACTCTGTATTTTTCAATTGAAGTTGAAATTGTAATGAACCAAAACTTGGTTTTAGGGAGATTTTCTTACCTCTCCAATTAATTTTGTATTATCATTCTTTGAGTGCTGAATAGCTTCATTTCAAATGATGATGCTACTTTTTTTCCTTTCTTCTTATAGTGGGGTCCATTTGTTTTCAGTCTATATAGCCACACTGGCAGTGGGGCACTCATTTAAAGAGTAGTTAGATTCACGGTGTGCTATATATCTTACTGATTTAAAACTCCATGGGCCTTTTTTGCATTAGCTTAACTCTTTAGCTGACTTCAGAGAGGTAATATATATTAACTTTCAACATTTGCTGCAGTGTCGGTAATTTAATTATGGGATTCTTTCATAGTTTCTATGCAGCTTAATTATCAGTCGTTCCTCAGCTCAGTCTTACAGCTTTCTTCAAACTATTTTTTTATACAGCATTAGAAATGTGATACTTCTTTAGTCTTTCTTTTAAAATCATTTGAAATGTCCGGAGCAAATAATCTGATATTGTTTATTTAGTCTTTTTTGACAGTCTTATCCAGGCATAGACTATTGAATATTCACACAATAGATGGAATAGTGTTATTTTTGTTGTATCATGCAGTTTATGATGAAATATAACATATTTTGGTTATTAAGGACAAGCTTTTGCTTAAAGATCTGTGCTGAAGTTTAATATCACAGAAACGACATGACCTTTTTGAGAGGATCTATATTTTAAATTCCTTGTACTTTTAATATAATATAATATAATATAATATAATATAATATAATATAATATAATATAATGTAATATAATATA
>JAUZNJ010002700.1:0-18625 GCA_034780135.1 Jordanella pulchra | reverse complement strand
AGATATATATATATAGATATATATATAAATGTGAGTCCTCCCCAGTGATAACATCAAAATAATTGTGAATATAATTTCAACCCCTCCTACATAGTGTTTCACGATCCCCAGTGGGTCTCGACCCCCACTTTGGGACTCCCCGCTTTAATCCACCCTCCTGGATTTAATTATAATTTTACCGGCGGTGTTGTGTTTGTTTCCGTCACTCCTCGTCTGTAATAGTGGCGCGTGAAGGTGAGAAGAGCGAGTGTACATGACGTTTGATAGCCCCGCGCTGCATGCCGGGATATAACTCGCTCTTGTTTACAAGTTGAGTGAAACCCGCTATACTCTAACTGAAACACGGAACATATTTCCTCTTTCTGACGCTGACACACCCGAGCTTTTGACACGCGTGTAAAAAAAGGGTTGTTTTCTTTAATCCGAGCCACCGCAACCCAAGCACACGGAGCTGTCACTCTGACACGAGTGATTTTTTTCTGCACTGTCACTGACACACGCTGAGCTATCTGTATAATATCAGGTTAGTATTGCCGGTTGATTATTACAGACTTATTCCACAGTGATACAGGGCCGGGATCGTGAAGTGGGAGCTGTGGGAACGGGTTTAGCATTCAGCTGTTTCGTCTTTATAGGGTGGCAATACTAGAATAGAGGTGCCAGTAATAGGAACTCAGCCTTACTTCCTTTTAAAGTGTTAAGTTAGAAAGTTTGGTTGTCCCCACTTTCTTCTGATGGTTGCTGTCGAGTCTTCGCTGCCTTTAATCAGGCTACAAACCAGGTCTAAAGGTCAAGACTTCATTTATAATCATTGTTATATACCAAGGTAAATGTTGTTACAGGTGTTTTATTTTATGTTCCTTGAGATTTTTATTTATTTTGCATGCCATACTTCTTCAGATCCCCCATTTAACTCCTTAACCAGGGGGATTCTTCTCACTACTTGAATACCGTCTTTCAGCTGCAAAGATTTTTTTTCTAGCACGCAAATATTTCTTAGCCAATTAGATCACTGCAGCTCACAGTGATATTCGGAGGTGCTGATATTCATGTGCGGTTCTAGATGGGTGCCATCAGGGGCCAATGCCCCTGTAGACCTGGTTCTGGAACATGTTATTTCAAAAATGTATGTCAATTTTTTACATGAAATAGATTCACATTAACTGTACTCAAGCAGATAGTTAAGACAAATTGAATATTGAGTAAGATTATGTTTTAAAAAAGAAAAATAAATATAATCTTATTTCAAGTGCGTGGTATCTAATCATCTTGTTTTAAGGGTTAAACTCCTCCTTCTTTTGGTAGATCATCCGATTTACCTGCTCAAATTAAGGGAAAATACAATGATTTTAAGAAACATACTTTTTTAGAATGTTTTCTGCTGTGTAATACTAAACAGGTTCCTCATGATGATAGAAGCTGAGAAATGAGACCATAACGGATTTGTCCCTCAGACCAATTTTATATTTACTTCCATTATTATTTCGAAATTACAGAAATGACCAGTTTGTTTCCCACTTAGTAAACTACAAAATGTGCTCTTGGTCTGTTCTTTTTTGTGTTATTCTTTTGTCATTTGCCCCTTAAAAGAATCACTAGCTAATCATCTGTTAGTTTGTGCAATATACTCTTAAGGCAGCAAAACACTTTTTTACATCATATTCTGTAAGTATGACTGTGATGCTTCAGTGCCTTGAATAAATTAGTCAATGCCACGTACAGGTTTCAATGGATAACATTGGTTACCAAGAATTGGTCTATAATCTGTGTGGGCAAAGTAATAGATTAAGAAAAATCTGCAACAAATAATACTATCTTATACCTTTGTCCAATCACTTTCTTAGCTGACTGTCCTCTGGTCCTGAAGACAGGTGACTGAATCCAGCCGAATGTAAGTCACTCCATACTAGGATCAGAACTTGTATTCATTTTTTTATGGTGCTTGATACAAAAGACGTAATTTAGTGATTTGAGTTTTATTTTATTTAAATACAAAACAATTCTGTGAGATTAGAAATCTCTATTTAAGTCAAAGTTTAATAGGGTTAAAAAAACCCTACATATCAGATAAGTTGCTGAGAGCTTTTTCTACACTGATCTATGCTCACGACATGGAGCACATACTAACATACTGTCGCCCCTCCCTTGCCTGTTGCTGATTAGGGTTTGAAAAAAAAAGATAAGTTTAGAAAAGGTTCTGGTCAGAATTAGTCGTAGTGCAATCTCTGTTAAACCTGCTCATTGTTTTTTCATAAGGTCTGGTTATGAAGTGCCATCAAGCTAATCTGTTTGCTGATGATGACGTGCAAAGGGTTACTGGCATCCTCCATAATGTTATTAAATAGATCATTGTAAAGCAGAAGAAAAAATATTCAAGTGAGGTCAGCATTTTTATTCCAACCCCTTTACTCTAAACTCCTCCAATGAGAAAGCAAAAAGAATCATGAAGACCAAAGGTCACAGCAGACAGATCGAGATAAACCTCTGGAGAAAATTAAAACTCGGTTGGTGTCCGCAAATGTACCAAGACAAAGATGTCTCATTTAAATTGACTCACCTACCACCCGCTTCGGATGTTATCATCCTATAGAATTTAACCTTTTAACCTTTTTTTAACCTTTTTTAACCTTTTTTAAAAAACCTTTATAATTTATTTGCGAATTTGAACAGGATATTAAGAATTTACTAAAAATATCCTTATTAAATTATCCTATCCTTATCCTTACTAAAAATATTTTTAAAAAAGGTTAAAAAAAAGGTTCTATTAGCGACAAGCGGCTGTTATCACCGATAGAATGGTTGATAACAGCCTGCTAGCAGGCAGAGCAGGGACCAACTGAGGCCATTCAATGGGGCTGATAACCACTGATAATCGCCATTCTATAGGATGATAACATCCGAAGCGGGTGCACCTACGCAGAGAGTATTAATCACATAGCCAGGCAAGTGGCCCCCTGGTTACACTGGAGGAGCTGCAGAGATTCCACTGGATTTAGAATTAGAGGCAGAAGACTCAGGGAGAGTAAAGTAACTTAGATGTAAGCATTATTCAAATGTGGGGGAAAAAACAGCATATTTTATTTCTCTTCCACTTTTATGGTATTGGTCTATTACGTAAAAAAGTTAGAAAAAAATATTTTGAAATTTGTGATTTCAATGAAACATTATGTAGCATATTCAAACAGAAAGACTACATTTGAAAGACATAGAGTGTATGGACTGTAAAATAATCAACCTTTGTTCTTGTTCATTTTTCACAGGAACAGAGCGACTGCAAAGCGGTTAATCGAACGCTACTTTCGACAGTTAACTGAAGGCTGCGGAAATAGCGATTGCACCAATGAGTTTTGTGCCTCTAGCTCTAACTGTCAACCTCTGGATAACAATGCAGCTGCTGCTAAAGCGCTGGACCTGTTCAAGGTTAATGCTAAACTTTGCGATTATTACCCTTCAGTCGACTCCAGGTCTGATGAAAACTCTCGGATGGGGAGTGAGACAAACAATGAAACATTCTCAGGTACGTTAAAGTGGACTCTTGATCCTTAAGATTGTGGCGTTTAACTCTGTTATAATGGTTTTCTCTTCAATTGCAGATGTTCAGTACCTCACGGAGCACACAGTGTGTAGGATCCTGAGTGTCTGCGAGGAAGAAGGGAATTATTCTACTCTTGTCCGCGTCATTGGCAGGATATTCTCCAATGCGGAAGCTCTCATGAAGAGTTTTTGGAAGGAAGAACCAGGTGCCGCCAGGAACCTTGACTCTCCTAAATCGGGAGAAGAAGAGAAACAGAGTGACCAATCCTCAGGGAAGAAGGCCTCCTCTTCTGCTTCCTCACCACAGGAAACTCCAAATGGAAACCCCAACTCCTTTGTGCCCACAATAGACATTGATGCTGTACGTAGAGTCTACGATAAACTTCTGTCCATCGACCAAGTAGAGTCTGCCCTGGTAAATGCCCTCATTTACCTCACTCCAAATGTGGAGCTTGACCTGGAATATCTTGACGTGTATGAAACCAATCCTGATTACCTGAACATCTTCATCATTGTGATGGAGAACAGCAACCTGCACAGCCCAGAGTACCTGGAAGTGGCGTTACCTCAGTTTTGCAAGGCCATGAGCAAGCTGCCACTGACTGCCCTGGCTCGGCTCACCAAGCTCTGGTCGACGTACGGCCTCCCACACGTTCGGCGTATGATGGAGACCTTCCAGCAGCTCATTACTTTCACTGTTGTTAGCAATGAATACGGCGCAGAAAATCTGGTGAACGATGACGAGACGGTGGTAGCTGCAACCAACTGCTTAAAAGTAATCTTCTACGCAAGCATCCTTGGTGGAGAGGTGGATGTGGAGCATAACGAAGAGGACGATGAAGACTCCGAGTCGGATGAGCTGACCCTGCATGAGCTGCTCGGTGAAGAGCGACTCTATAAGAAGGGCCCACGGGTCGACCCTTTGGAGAGAGAGCTTGGTGTACGCCCCATAGACAGCATAAAGCCCCTTATACCCTTTGAGGATTTCATTAATGAATCTGTAAACGAAGTGATTGAAATGGACAAAGATTTTACCTTCTTTAAAGTCAACGCAGAAACCAAGTTCTCCTTCCAGAGCTGCCCCTTCATCCTTAGTGTCATTACCAAGAACCAGGGCCTGTATTATGACAACAGGATCCGGATGTACAGTGAGAGACGCCTAACGGCTCTCTACAGCATGGTGCAGGGCCAGCAGCCAAACCCCTATCTGAAACTCAAAGTACGTCGAGACCACATCATTGACGACGCCCTCGTCAGAGTGAGTCTCAGTCGGATCATCTGCATTACTTCTGATATTGTGGCACCGCTAATTATTTAACTATGTATTTTCCTGCAGTTGGAAATGATCTCCATGGAGAACCCCTCTGACCTAAAGAAGCAGCTGTATGTGGAATTTGAGGGGGAACAAGGCGTAGATGAGGGAGGAGTTTCGAAGGAGTTCTTTCAGCTGGTATTGGAGGAAATCTTTAATCTGGACATAGGTTAGACTTGAAACATCACATTTACAGCTTCTGTTGTGTGCTAAAAGTTCAAAGGATGTTTTTGACATCTGTGATCTTTTTACCCTTCAAAACACAATGTCCTGGATATTGCTAGCGTAGCATAAAAACATCAAACCAGTACAAGTGAGTCTTACATAGTTCGTTATCTTAAATCAGCCTCAGTCTTAATCAGTTAGGAAGGATCTAGGATGAGGTTAGGATGCTGCTAGAAGCTACACAGTTGCCCTCCACCCTTGGCATTGCAGGACATATAGGCGCAGCCCACCTCACAGGGTTGAACAAAAATACATTGTGTCTTCATGTATACTCTGTGTGAAAGATGCTAATGTACACACCTTCATATGTTTTGGGTTTAAAGATGGAGAACTACAGCCATTCGCTAAATTGGTGTAACTTGATTTTTGTAGTTCTTTTCTTGAAGGATTTAGTCCCAATTTGACCAGCATCACTCATGTGTGTGTCTGTTGTGTAATGACTACTGTAAGGCTAAAGCCGGTCCGGATTCAGCACAGTAGTACAGAGCTTCTGTCCTACCCTGGATAGTCTTCTTACTGTTGACCCCATGAAAGATGAAGGGTAGAAGCTTGGACCGGTAGGTAGGAACTACAATTTGAGGTATTTAATTGAGTCTCCGACCTTAAAAGAGCAATAAGTGAAATTCCCCCACTAGGTTGACTGTTGAGCACTGGCTGTAGACTAAAACAAGATGTGTCAAGGAACGCAGCTCTCTACCTTCACTCCAGCTGCAAACCCATCCTGACTCCCCTTCTTTCCTTCATCCCTTACCTCATAAAAACCAAGCAAAACAGTGCTGCCTTTTAGAGAAACACGTGTAGTGACTTCATAGTACTGTTGGACAGAGAACTTTATTTTGCCAAATTTATCCATTATATTTGCCAATAACTGAGTATTTATACCATTAAAAATACTTTTCTCCATTAGCACCAAATAGTTTATATTTGCCAATAAGGATGTCAGCAGACTGTTTAGATAGTAACGTAATTTCACTGCGACATCAGTATAAGTAGCTTTCCTGCAATCTAAAAAAAAAAGAAAGAAGAAATCCAAAGCCCCTTTTATGCTTACAGCCTTTCCCAATATTTGCCAAGTCAGGGTAATTAAAACTAACCCAGAAATTTAATGGGTCAAGATCTAGTATCATACCCGCTAATTTACCAAAACTTCTCTACTGTAAATTAGCCATTACTGGGTGTTTACATGAAACGTTCATAGTGACCTGAACAGTCTTGACTTCTTGCTACATGTTGCTGAGTTCAACAACAACAGCATCCACTGACAATCAGGGTGGCAATAGTTTATCAAGCAGGAAGGCATTCTTTTTAATAAAGGCTTATTTGGGGAGAGCGGAGTACTCCGGGCAAATATTCATGTTAATAATAAGCATAGTGGTCTGCAGAGGAAGCCAGCTGTGTGAATCACATGATGGTTTTACTTGTACGCGTGTTTCAACAGTGGTTGAATTTAGGATGGTTTTTCTAGAAGTAGTCAGGTTTCACACTGTGTTTGGCCCGGAAACAGTCAGGCTTCTTTAACCTGTTAGCCACCACACTCCAGCTGCTGTCACACAGCGACGGGATGAGCGGCAGGACTGTGGGTAGGAGGGTAGTCACAAACACCAGCAGTTCACCCTTATCTCTAGCTTAGTCTAGAAATTAGCCTCTGTGCTAAACTAGAGGCTAAAAAAACCTATAGACTTCTTAAGAGGTTGACTTGATCAATTAAATCTAGATCCTTGGCGTTACTACCATCTGCAGGTGATGTTTGGTACATTGGTTCTAGGATAATTGTGAAAAGAGCTAACACACTAATTAACTGGGACTAATTTAAATATATGAAAGGCGCTAATTGTTGTTTTTTGACCAAGGAACATCGTAAATTACTACTATTTATGTGTGAAAGGGGATGAAGTTAGTTGCTGTATGTTCTCCTTGGCTGGCATTTTACAGGCAGGGAGGGGTTCACGTTTAGTGGCAGCTAATCACATGGATGAAGGTGGCTGGTGTGGCTTGTAATCAAGAGACTTGAAAACAAGAAGAGATGATGTGTTACGTCAGACCATATTCCATCTAAAAAGAGACCTTTACTTCTTCACATGGCTATTTTCTATCTATCTAAAGTGAAAAAATATTGCTCCTTTTAAAAAATACAACGAAGGAGCCCTCAGAATCATCCGGTCACAATGATACTGCCACCACCGTGTTTCACAGGTGGTGATTTTTAGTTTGACATGCAGTGTTAGTTTTCCGTTACAGATGACGTTTTCCTTTAAGACCAAAAGGTTTAATCTGGATCTTAACTAAACAGAGCACCTTCCTCCATGTGTTTGTGTTGGTTGTCTTTACAGTGCTTTGCAGACTTTAAAATGCAGTTTCTTATGAATTTCTGTTTTTTTTTATGGTTTTTTTTCTAGCAACCCCTCAATAAATTGGCATTTTTGCAGAGTTCACCACCATTATTTGTCAGTTCGGAGAATTCTTTCATCTATTTCCTTCAGGTGCTGCTTCTCTGATTAATACTCTCCAGTCAGTTTAGATGGATGATCACATCTTAATCCTTAGACGTTGTGCCATACTCTTTCCATATACAGGATATCACCATTGACATCGATATCAGTCGATATTGGTCATTTTAAAAAATATCGGTATCAGTGCAATTACTACCTTTGCAAGGCTCTATATCTTTATCACCCCATAACAATTGTAAAAAAAAAGGCAAATGGAAATTAACCTGTCTTGATAGAGTAGCTACAATCGCATTGACAGATAACTGTTAGTTCTTGCTTTAGTGTGCCTCTGTTAGATTAGCTGGAGGGTGTTTTTTAAAAAAAAGGCCTGATTCTTACAATCACTTCTTCTAAATAACTGTTTTACCAGGGATGTTCACTTATGACAACGACACCAAGCTTTTCTGGTTTAACTCATCCTCCCTGGAGAACGAAGCGCAGTACACTCTGATTGGAATCGTTTTGGGGCTTGCGATTTATAACAACTGCATCCTGGATGTTCATTTCCCGATGGTTGTCTACAGGAAGCTGATGGGGAAGAAAGGGACCTTCTTGGACCTGTCAGACTCACATCCAGTACAGTATCTTTTTCTGGATATCTGTTAAAGGGTTAAAGTACACAAGTTGAAATTTTAGTTTCAGAGTTTTTGTTCAATCCTCTACCTAATCTCCATCCTCCCTTCTTCGTATTCTACATTTATTCTTTCCTTTTTTCTTCGATTCTTGGGTCCTTCCTTTGTTTCTTCCTGTCCTTTCTCACTTTTTATTTTCTAAAGTTTTGATAGTCTTGACTAATTATCTAAAAATGTTTGCCAGAGTTGATTCAAAGCACATAGAAGTAAACTTAAATAGTTTTAAGATTCTTCTTCTTTTCTCGCTTTAGAGCTACAGTAGCACTTCAAGTCACAACTTTCTCCTGTGGCAGGTTCTCTATCAAAGTTTGAAGGAAGTACTGGAGTACCCTGGCAGCCTGGAGGAGGACATGATGCTCACCTTCCAAATATCCCACACAGACCTTTTTGGAAACCCCATGTTGTATAACTTGAAGGAGAAAGGAGACCAGATTCCCGTTACTAAAGAGAACAGACAGGTAAGCTGCATTTAAACTTTAGCCTATAGTGTGGATTTGGTACACATTTCATGTAATGTTATATTTGAGAACTTTTTTTCTTAAATGAATTGTTTGGTTTTTTTACTTCTGTGCATCAATAAGATTTCACCAATCCTACAGATTCGTAGAACTACAGCTTTTTGAGTAATGGCTAACAATACAACTTTTTTTTCTCTTTAGATCATGCATTAGTTTTTTTTTTTGTTTTTTTGCAGTGTCCTGTCTGGTGATGTGGCAATAAGAATAATTGTCTTGATGCCGAACAGAGCCTGACGGATTTTGCTTTCACAAGTGGAGCAGTAGGGCTATCGCCATAGTGTTCCGCTTGTTTTATGCATATAAACTGCTTTATTATAATTATACAGGGAGTTTTAAAGATCATGCATTAGTGCATGAATGCATTAGTTTTTAACCTCCTCCTTAACTCCAGATATCCTCTAATTCATTGAAACTGATTAGAAGTCATACATACTTAACGGTTCCTCCTTCCACTTAAGTGTGTGTTTCACAAGTTGAAAAACAGGAACATGGCAAACATGAGCTTATGTGAAATGAATCGCAAATGTTGCTTCATTTCCTGGACAGTCTTCTCTGAAAATTGGCTCACCCATGACAGCACCCCTCACACT
This sequence comes from Jordanella pulchra, assembly GCA_034780135.1. Taxonomy (NCBI): domain Eukaryota; kingdom Metazoa; phylum Chordata; class Actinopteri; order Cyprinodontiformes; family Cyprinodontidae; genus Jordanella; species Jordanella pulchra. The sequence continues at coordinate 9,325 of JAUZNJ010002700.1, read as the reverse complement.
GATTTTGACATTTCAAGAAAGTAAACAACAAAGCTTCGGAGAAATGGTCGAACTTTTTGAACACGCCTTTCTTTGTGTGTCTGTGATTCGCAGGAATTTGTTCACCTGTATGCAGACTACATCCTGAACAAAAGCGTGGAGAGCCAGTTCAAAGCCTTCAAGAAGGGTTTCCTAATGGTCACAAACGAGTCTCCGCTGAAATACTTGTTCAGACCAGAGGAGGTAGAGCTCCTGATCTGTGGGAGCAGGGTGAGGAAAATAAACTTGGCTCTGGAAAACTGCTTTTAACAGTCACTTCCTTTTATCAAATGTATAATTAATCAAAGCTGTAAAGTCAAGTACAGATTAAATAACTGGCAGAATACTTTTTATGGTGTTTAAAAAGATATGAATGGCAGGAATTTTCCCCACATTTTAGGAGTAAAGGAATCCTATTTAGAAGGACAACTTGCTTTAGTTGTTGGTGTTTAATCATGCAAAAGTATTTATAACTCCTTGTATTACACATTGCCACCTTATTACCACAAATGTGAAGGGGCCTTGTCACGTACTATGACAATGCAGTCTGTTTGCATTGCCCAAACTGATATTAAAACAAGTACAATTGTCTCTGAAAATTAGTATTTTCTCTAAATTTCAGCAGGTAGATAAGATGATCTCCCAATGGAATGAATAATTAGGAGCTTCAAGTAAGAAAATTAGATCTTATGCTCTTGAAAAAGGATATTGTTTGTTTTCCCTTTTTTAAGCATAAATCATCTAATTCTGTTGGCAAATCTTTTACTAATCGCTTAAATCAAGGGAAAATACACTTTATTTTATTTACCCATATTTTAGTTTTTGCAGTTTGTATTCAAAGACTTTCCAGTTCAATTATTGTCCCCTTTTGACTTATTATATTTAATGTCTTTTTTACATTTTGTTGATGAATGTATCGATTTTCCGTATTTACCTAAACACGTGACCAAAGATATTATTCAAGGAGTAAATAAGAAAACAAAGGAGCATTTCAACTCCCAGTGGAAAGATAAAGGAAAAGTCTAAGATCAAGTATGCAAAAGCGCTAAAAAATATCGGCTGTCGAGAGGGATAAGAGACGAGTAGCACTCGGAGCTGAAGCTGAAAAGTTGATGAATGTGTGAGTCACGGATGCCAGCAGATGGCCACATCGAAGTTTATGTCTGATAATTATGCCCTGTGGAAATGTTCTTTTTAGAGTTTAAAAAAAGGACTAATTAAACACTATAAGGATGAATGTTTTGTGCTTATTGTTTTACTTAAAGATGATTATATGTTTTTAAAGGCACAGTAGGTGACTAGGTCCATTTTCATGTATTATACTGGGATTTCATGTGAGATACCAACTTTAAGTAGTATATGATGATGAGGCTGAAGCTAATTATTCCCCACATGACGTTGCCCAGGCGTTTTAAGTCAATACTTTTGCTGTATTTACCGCTGCAGGTTGTAGATGTTAAGTGTCTGTCAGCTTTGCATATATAGAGAATTCAAAGATTCTTTGCCAGTGAGTTGTAGTTCTGTGGGAATGGACAAAAACCCACTGTGAACACTGGTGTTTAAGTATTTACCATATGTGTTTGTGCTGCTAGAGGGTGAACTTCTGCCCTAGTCTCATGTCTGTGCCTGCTTTTCTTCGAAAACCGTGCTGCATTTACCTCCCATGGTTCACCATGTTGATGTGTTCAGGGTGAAGCACCGTGTTGTTTTTTGTTCTACCCCGAGGGTCTGACTGTATATCAGAGATTATATTTTGCTCTCATTTGATCAGAGCATCTAAATGGCTTTTAATGAACTACAAACATGAGTTCTTTCAGCAGTGGTTTCTCCTTGACATTCTCTCTTGAAGGTTGTATTTGTGGATTGGATAATAGTTGCAGCTGATTACCTTTGGCCTCTTGGCTGCTTCTCTAATTACCTGATCCAGTCAGTTTAGGTGCACATCTACTAGGGGTGTCCCAATACAAATTTTTAATTTCTGATATAATACTGATATTGCAGCTTTGAGAATTGGCCGATACCGATATTGACCCAATAACATATTAGCACAAATCTTACCAACTTCTGTTACTTATTTTATACGCATAATGTTACCAAAGAGTTGATTGAATAATATTACTAAACAGGCAACAAAAGTCAACAACTGAAAAGAAAACAACAGACCCATGTAAAATTAACCGATGAGTTAAAGAAAGTTTTAACAGAAGCATCAGGATGAAAATATCGGAAGTTTTAGATGGAAGCCGATAAGATATAAACATTGGAACAGGACATCCTTAATAACTATGTTTTTCAGGGTTTGTAGCTTTACCTAAAACTTTGAGGCTGTGGTTTAACAAAATATGGAAATATTTAAAGGAGGGGTAAACTAATGATTCATTGTAAGAAGCTCAGTTTCACCGTGATGAGAAAGCCACAAAGGCCACATAGAAAGATGACCATAGAGAGAATTATGGAAGAGTAAAGTTATTTATTAACTCTCTAAAAAGATTTTTTGTTTCGTGATAACAGACAGATATTCCTCTTGCATATATCTATCTAAATTAAAGAATATCAGTGAAAAGAGGATTGATGTTACAGTAACTAGTATGCCTCTGTTCTTGACAGGATTTGTTCATATTTGGAAAGTAAAGAAAAGTTTATTTATGATTCACTTTATTTCTACTTGTTTTATTTATTTTTTTCATAAATATATGAAGTATATATAGATAGATATAGATTTTCATTTTATCTTAAAACAGAGTTCACAGACTTTTAGCTTTTTGTTTTTAACTTTTCTTTTTAAATGACAGATTCTATAAATTCTTTCTTTACTCAACAGAAACTTGACTTTGAAGCACTTGAAAAGACGACAGAATATGATGGTGGTTATAACAAGGACAGCCAAATTATCAAGTAAGTCCAACATTCAGTTCATTTTGTTAATGTAGTGCCAATTAACAACACTTGTCATTTTAAGGCTCTCTACAGAAACAGTTTAACTAAATCGTGCAGACCAAAATTTTTTTTCTACAAGGCAAAATGTTATGCACGTTTTTCTTCAAATAAGTGTTGATTTACAAAGGTATATAGGACATTTTTCTAACGGAAAACGAGTAATTATGTTTAAAATCAGAAAAGTTTAAACTTAAAGTGCATAATATCTCTTTTCCTTATTTAAGGGTAATAATGCTCATTCATTTGGGCATATTATCTTATTTACCTGCTTAAATTAAAGGCAAATATGTGTATTTTATGACATTTTAATTTGTTTTTAGATCAGTTCTTGCAGGTTATCTTCTGTAACCAACAGAATTCATCCAGTCATTGACTTTGCTGAATTCTCCCTTACTGGATGAGCATGTAGTGACAGAGGACAGTCGCTTACATTGTGTCGTTCATACAGAGCATGCATGCATACTGGAGAAATAAAAAAAGATATCGAAGAAAGACAGCTAGCTATGTTTTCTGATAACTATTAGAGATTAATGCACCATCTTGAACTTTCTGCATATGAAGCCAGAGAATCACACTGACCAACCTGAGTAAATAGTAAGAAAAGGGTTCCTTGTTTTTAGGCTGTACGCATCTTGTTAGCTAAGTAATGCAGCACTTTGGCTTTTCCTAGCATTGACTATCGTGTTCAGATTCTCTGAGGTTCTTCAAAGTCAGTGAATTGGACTTAAAGAGATTCATCTGTTTGAGCTTTTATATTTGTTTTGAAGTAAATCTTTTTTTTAAGGGTTTATCTGATTCACACACAGTCTGGAAAATGACAGAGTTTAATTTCAGTATTTCTTTTTCAGATCTGGATAAGTATGGAGACATATTTGTATTCCCTTTCTTCCTTCTGTTCTGTTTTCTTTCCTGTCTTTCTTCTTTGTCTTTCCCTGCCTTCTCTTCCTGTCTTAATGTTTTCAGTTTCCCTTAATCTCCTGCCTCATTCCTGACTTGCTTTCTTACATCCTTCTTTGTGTCCTACCTCCTTGTCTTCTTTCTGTCCCTCCTTCTTTTGACTTCTCTGTCCTTCTCTTCTTCTGGTTCTACATTTAAAGCCTGCCATGATGAGGTTTACTATGTAAACCACTGAGACCTCTTGGAAGTTCAGGCTGAAAAAAATTCAATTTTTAAATAAAAAAAGGGTTTAGAAATTAAGGAACTGATATTATTGTTACACTTTCGATTGCAGAGATTTCTGGGAAATCATCCACTCTTTCGCTGAGGAGCAGAAACGTCTTTTTCTTCAGTTCACAACGGGCACAGACAGAGCTCCGGTCGGAGGTCTGGGTAAATTAAAAATGATCATCGCCAAGAACGGCTCTGACTCTGACAGGTACAGCTGATCCAGGCTTCTGTCTGTTGAGCTACGATGTGCTCGGCTGCATTAAACCTTTATTTTTTTGTGTTTTGTTTTTTTTTTTTATTGCAGGCTACCGACCTCTCACACCTGCTTTAATGCCCTGCTGCTCCCTGAATACTCCTCCAAGGAAAAACTGAAAGAAAGGCTCCTTAAGGCCATCACTTACGCCAAAGGCTTTGGGATGCTGTGAAGGATCCATTAAAGGAATTCTGTGTGGTGAAGAAAAAAACGAGGGAATAGCATCATAACACACAGGGTGACGTGAACAAACACCAAGATGCTGCAACAACTCTGTGCCTAATCGATTTCTCACAGATGAATCCATCGCCGGCCTTCCATCCTTGAGCCTTCACTTGCTTTTTAACTTTGTCACCTGTGTAGGCATTAGAAATCCCAAAGAAGTTCTGATCCTGAAAAGGCGAAACCCATATTTGATTTGGGAAACTGTGAAAGTGGGCTTCCATATAGAAGCACATAAAGTATATTTATTAAACTAGTTTAACTTTTGACGCCTCTGAAGTTCATAAATGTAGCAGTATTTGCTCCTCACTGGGCATGATGGTGCTCTTTGACTGTAACCGATGAAAACACTGAGGTGAAGCCTTTTATATTACCTGCTAGTCAATATAATCTCACTGATAAACATATTTTTTGTCTTAGTAAGGGTCGACCTTCAGTTGATAATTGAAACCTTTGTGCTTTGCCTCGTGTAACAGATATGAGCTGAACATAGTTTGCTGTGAACCATATGCGATAGTGTTGTTTTCTGCAGCTTGCAGGGTTTTAAAATCTGTTTCAAAACGATTAAGCAACTGTATTAACACGTCAAATCTGAAATGGGGGGTTGTCTTCTCTTGTTGCCTAAGAGTTACTGATTTGCACACTTCTAGATGCAGATGCCAAATGTTCAAGGCCTGTTTAAGGGAAACGGTCACAATAAAGGTTTGATTTGGCCAAGTATCTCAGGTATGTCAAGAATTTGCAGAAAATGTTGAAAACGCTTCTGTAAACTCTTCAATATGCAAGGTAAATAAAGGTGAAAAATGCAAGCTTTGCTGGTATTTTTTTGTATTTACAGATTATGGGAAGTTTAACCTAATGACAAAATAAATCAATGATCGTTTGATTTCTCTGTGAATAAAGTATTCCGGCCCCAAAAAACTAAAAATTAACAAATGAAATTGAATTACAGAACTAAAAGTGAAGATAAGACAGATTTCCAAAACAAAAAATAGAGGATATTTTTAAACTCTTAGATTCAGTTTCAGCCTTGAAATTCCTTTCAAGCTAACGTAGGGGAGCAGCGCTGTTAAAGTGGCCTGGGGCAGCGAGGACTGTTTGGACTTTTACATCAGAGAAACCAAACAACATCATAAACACACGGTGACACACAGGAGAGCAAGATTGAGCAGGACACTAGCACCTCAGGAGCAAATTTTAAGCTTTTATTGATAATGTCTAAGATTCCAACAGATGGTTGAAGGAAAAGGAAGTCGTCTTTATCAAAAAATAAAAGGCAGCACTGAAAATATAGGAAGGATTATAGTTTTAGAAGTCTTCAGAAAAGCCTGAGCAAAAGTCCTGCTGCCTCCAATTGAAACCTGATTTTGATCTCCATGACCTATAAGACTTAGAAATTGCATCTGCAAGATTTGATGTTCACAAAAATTGCTTCATCCTCCAGTGTATAGACCAATGTAGCATGTTTTTTTATATGCAGGATAGGAGCCAGTGTGTCAACTCTCATTCAGAGCAAAGAGAGTCTATGTAGCCGGAGGAACTTAAACACACACACATAAAAATCTTAACCAGCTGCTCTCTAAAAAAAACATCTTACCCATAGGCTAATGGCAATCATTATTAGTATACCAGCATATTTGGACAATAATCGCATAAATAGTTAATTTAATAAAAAGCAAATAAGGCCATACAAGGAGCTCTAGTTTGAGGAGTTCTAGCTTGTCTCTATGTTGTTTTTTTGATTAACAACAATCCTAGGTTGAACTTTTCTAGTGTTAATGGAGACTAAAATAATAAAATAAGAACATCCTAATGGATTCTTAAGCTGATGTTAATAACTCTTTACTATCCTGTTAAACATTGCTTATAGTCTTTACTATCAAAAGATCAACCAATAGGAACGCACCTGTGGATTGAAAACTACTTAAGCTGAAATTAGTTCAATATTATGTCTGTTTTCAACCATATACTGACAAAGAAATTATTCTATACATTTTCTTTGCAGATAGCATTCATAGTTGTAAGGTATGCTGACAGTGACATAGAAACAATTCTGGCTTTTTTAAATTGTAGATATTTTAATCAATACATTATAAGTGCAGAATAAGAAATATACTCAACAGAGAGCAACACAATTACCTGAACAATCTGAACTCTTATCAGAAAAAAAGTCATCATTCTAAGGCTATAAAAAGCCAACTTTTGGCATTAAAAAGGTGCTTCTGCTCAATGCTCTCAATCTGTTTTAAGACAAGACAAAAGTAGCAGTTAGTCAGAAAGCACGATAATAGATCCCCTGTATACACTGTACACAATTTGACACATTATGATGACAACAGACATGATATATAAATAATTAAAAATGTGGGCATTTATATGAAATAAAAGAACGTCACTTTTAAAGTTTTTTTCTAGTGTTGTCTCACTGCACTTTTTTGTCTTTATCAGCCACTACTTCAGAGAGGTCCTCTGGTTGTATGGATTTCACCTTTTCCTCCATCTTTGTGACCCTCTGCTTCAGTCGGGCCTGGGTGGAGGTAAACTCTGCCAACAACTGAGCAAACTTGGTCTGCATCACATCCAGGTTCCCCTGCAGTTTTACAATCTTCTCTTCCAAATCTTTGGGATCAGCACCCGCATTCGCAACTGCCTCATCTATTAGGTTGTCTTTCATTAGGATGGCTTTGCCCTTTTCTTCTAAAGCTTTCTTGGCATCTGGATACTCAGTGAGAGCCTCCATCAAGTCATCTTTAGACAAGGCAAAGAGATCAGAGTATCCTACACTTCGGATATTGGCTGTTCTTCTGTTGCCTGCTTTACTACCCTTGATGCCTAGGATACTGATTTCTCCAAAGTAGGCTCCGTCACTGAGCACCACGAACTGAGTGACTCCATCGTCAGCCACCACTGCCAGCTTCCCTTCCTTTATGATGTACATCTCTCTGCCAATATCTCCTTTCTTACAGATGTAATCTCCAGGACTGAACACTTGTGGCTGCAGCTTGAGCACCAGTTCGATCAACAGACCAGCCTCGCAGTCCTGGAAAATTCTGACTTTCTTTAACGTATCCAAATGGACATTGATGGCAATCTCAGCCTTAAGCTTATCTGGGAGTGTTTTTAAAACTTCTTTCTCATCACAGGTCTTCTTCTCAGTCCACAGATAGTCAAACCACTTGATGACTCTGGCCTCCAGGTCTTTGGTGACCTTTCGAAATTGCATGTACTGCTTTATGGAGTCGATCTTTGCCTGAAACTCTGCACGAGAGGCGTTCATATTGGAGATCATGGCACCAACGTTACCAACAATACTGGCAAAAATGAGCACACCAGTGAGGAAGTCCCCAATGACGAAGAGGAATTCAACATCTCTTACTGGTGCTGGTGTCTCTCCAATGGTGGTGAGGGTAAGCGTAGACCAGTATAGGGAGTAGATGTACTTTCGTGCCAGTCGTCCATGCTCTGGATGGCTGATGTTGGGATAGACCCACGTATCAGTTCCAAAGCCAATGCTTTTTGAAATGGAAAAGAAAATACAAGCATTCCAGTGGATAATGATGAGGATGTAAAGCACAAGATTGCTGATGCGAAACATGTTCGGGAAGCTGGTTCTTGTCTCGGTACGCTCAAAGAACTCAAAGAGCCTCTGGATTTTGCAAAGACGGTTGAAACGAAACTCCGGATTGTCAAATCCATATCGCAGAAACAGCAGGTCTGTGGGTATCATTGATATCATATCATACTTAAACTGAGATGTTGTTCTGTATTTCGCTCTTAGTTTTTTGGCATCTTTTACCAGCAGGCCTTGCTCAAGGTAACCTAAGAGAAAGGAAACATAAAACAAGAGGGATGTTACAACATACAGAGAAGATCAAAAATACCAGAACAGGTTCTTTCATTAGAAATTGTAATGAATCTGACCTGTTCTTGACCGGACAAATGTGTCCATGAAGTAGATTATGTCTGAGGTATAGTCCAAGACAATCCAGAGTTTGGTATACGAATTTTGTAGCTCATTAAAGGAGGCCCTGAAAAAAGATAGAAAAAAATTTAGAAGCAATCAGGAGATAGTTAAGTTATAATAATGAGAATGAAAATATACCTTGTTACAATCATGATAAGGTTATAAAATACAGGGCCCGCAATGACACTCAGCCATCTGTAGTACTGGTCCGCTGATGGATCCATAATCCATATTTCTTTTCTGAAAAACAACACAGTACTTTGTGATACCAAAATGAAAAGACATTCAAATTTAAATTTAAAAAAAAGTAAAAGATTTATTCAATTTTAAGTTAAAACAGCATCTGTCTCCGGTACCTAATGCAATACTTACGGAGGTTCCTCTTTCTTTTTATCATCTTTCTTATCATCTTTCTTCTCATCTTTTTTCTCATCTTTCTTTTCTTCTTTCTTTTCATCTTTTTTCTCATCTTTATTTTCTTCCTTCTTGTCTCCGTCCTTTTCCTCTTTTTTCTCCTCCTCCTTCTTTTCATCTTTTTTAATCTCATCTTTTTTGTCCTCTTTTTTGCTAAAGATCACAAGTTTAATTTCAATGATGTTAGGAAACTGACTCATGGTGGGGGGTGGAGGGGTTGTTAAAGATGGCACTTGAGCTATCAGTCAATATAAGGACGAGGAACTTTAGAAATACTCTAATCAGACACATTTTTACATTGAAAGTCTGGTGCAGGTACAGCAGATGGCAGAGTAAACATACAATCTTTA
>JAUZNJ010002689.1:0-18628 GCA_034780135.1 Jordanella pulchra | reverse complement strand
TTTCATTTCAAATCCAATGCGGTGGCATGCAGAGCCCAACTCGCGAAAATTGTGTTACAGTCCAAATATTTCTGGCCCTAACTGTATGTCTGTAGCGTCTCACGTTAGCGGTCAATGACTTCAGCAGTGCACACTGGACACCCGTCTCTGTGTGTTTTTCCTATAGAATTGGTAGATCTCTTCTTATGCTTTCTAAAAGGCTGTGACCATGACTTAATCCAGCCTGTCCCAAACCCAAGTAGACTAGAATTAAAAGTTTTTAACTGCTTTATCAAACAACCTCTGCCTCTGTAGAAAATAGTTTTCTTTCTAGAAGCTTCTTGTATCATTGTGCTTCCTGGTAGTTGGTTGTTGGTATTTATGTGCTTTTATGGCTGATATTCTTTTTGTGTATTTTGTTTTTAGGTGTTAATCTAATTTTAATACTGTGATCTGCAAACAGACTATAAATATGAATCAGTTTAAAGCTTAAATGGTTGGTTTCTTATATATAAAGTATCCTCAGTGTTACCAAATGTATCCAACTGACTATATTTCTTTGAAAAACTTCGACACTGAAGGGTGTTTGATGAACTGTTAGTGCTTTGGTAAAATATCTCAGGTCAGGTCCGATTACACTCATCAGCCGATTTCTCAGTAAAACTCTTGCTTGGAAATTTGTCTTTTCTTTAAAATGATCTTTCTTTTTTGTTTCCTCTTAGGCCCAAACTGAAGAATATCGACCGAAGTACCGCCCAGCAGTTGGCCATCACCGTAGGGAACGTGACAGTGATCATAACAGACTTTAAGGAGAAGACCCGCTCCTCATCTACGTCTTCGTCCACCATCACGTCCAGCGCAGGCTCTGAACAGCAGCATCAGAGCTCTGGCTCCGAGAGCATGGACAAGGGCTCGTCACGCGCCTCCACCCCTAAGGGGGACCTCTCTGTGGGGCACGACGAGTCATTCTGAGCGCCATTGTTGGGTTTTATTGTTGTTTAACCCCAGTCCCTTCCAATACTTCACTCCCATCTCCGCCCATATTTCTGGACACTATGGATCCCATGGGGGGGGGAAGAGTCGTCAACCCATTGCTCCCCTGCCCTTCATTCCCTGACCTCCCCTGGATGCTGAGCGGAGCTGGCCGGATTAGAGACACTGCTGGCACCTTTATAGGGGAGCACACTCCCTATGTAGTCTTGACCGAGGAGAGCTGGGCTAAAGGGAATAAGACCCAACATCCCCCCCCCTTACGGTAGCATCCAGACACTTGTATGTATTGTTTTATATTTGTATGTGGATGTGAGGCCAAGTCGACCTTTTCTTTTGTTTGTTCTGTTTTTGTAAAGAAGAAATCTCCGCTGGGCACAATAACCACCATTTGAATAACTATTATTCCCCTTATTTATTTCCTGTTGCACCTATATACTTTGATCAGTTTTTTTTCTAGTCTCTTTAAGTTCAGGCTTTGCAGTGTAGCTCTGCGGATTGATCGTTCCTTCAGTGTTTTCACTACAATGAAAATGTTAGGATTACCTACACACACACACACACACACACTGGTGCTAGATACACTGTGAAGTGATTCTGCAGATTCGGGACTGCCCACTTTCTCGATGTGACAAAGTGCTCACGAATCAATTCTCCTCCATGTTCCTCAGCGACACTGCTCAGACCGCCACCATATCCGAGCTCCTTTCTCTCCAACCGGCTCGACTCTGATTTAATATGCTCCCGCAGGTTGTACAGTCCCTCCCTGTCCTTCTACTGTACAGTGTAGGCTGTTGTGTAAAACACTAAAAGCTGTCCATGTTCTGCATTCCATGCTTCAAATGTTGAGTTTTCCAGGCTGCAGTTCGGAGCCGTTCTCTCAGCTCAGCAGCCGTAGTTTTCATTTTTTTTTTTTAATGTTCTTATTCTTTGTGACTGAAGGATGCAGTTCTGCTTGGTGAAACCAAGTCACGCTGTAAAAAAAAAAAAAAAAAAAAAACACACCCTGTTGTGTCAAACTGTTCAGTTTTTTTATTTTATTTTTTGTTGTTGTGGTCCTGAAGACAATGTTGAATCTTCATCCTCTCCACACAGAAAATGCATGCAACAAAAATGAACAATTTGCAAAGATTTGACAATTCAATTGACTTGTTTTTATATGTATTAATTTAAAGACTCCTGTCACTGAAGGCTAAATATTACAGTACTTATTAGAATACAATTGAAATTTTATAACAGCAAGGCTTATGTAAGGGTTTTAATTAACTTTCACCTTAGCTGAGAATAGACCAACATAATTTCCTTTAACTGTAAGAAATTGTATAAAGAATAAATGTGTATATGATATCTTAGTTTTATTTATTGAAGGACCAAAGGAATTTCTTAATGACATGATACATAGACAGATGAATAACAATTTGAAATGCAATTATCTAATGTGTGAGATGAATAACAGTTTAAATAAAGTCTAATATAATCCATGTAAATGGTGTTCTTATTGTACACTCTCTGTGGGCTAAATCAGGACACAGGCTGCTGTACTGTGAGTGGAGTGGGGGGGGGGTAGCTGAAGAGAGCTCTGCCTCCAAGACTTTGGCCTTAGTAAAATAATAAAAAGTCAAATAAAACCTTCATTGCCGGACTAGCACAGTACAGCAGAGGTACCTCCTCCAACAGAGCTGATCCCAGAGCAACAAAAACCACTTTAGTTGAAGGGTGGGGGGGGCTAACACCCTTCAACCCTCCCTTCCAAGGCACCATAGAAAGGAAGGTGGAATCTGTTTTAGCAGATTCACACGTAGGGACGATAATCATGTTGTGAGCAATGTTTTAAGTCCAGGAGTTATGTGCTAACTTTTCATTTCGTTTCCCTGCATTTAAGCTCCGGCTCATTAGTTGGGCTTTCTGGTCTACAGATCCAGAATCAGTGTTAGAGCGCTGAGGAGAGGAAAGGGAACACAGCTGTAGAATAAGAGAATGAAGGCGATCCTATCTGAAGCAGGAGCCATCTCTGTGCTGTGAGCACCTTCACAGGACTTTCATTGTTCAATTATTAACAGAAGGCCATTTGCTGGGGATACGAACTATTGCATGTAAATAGAATTTTAAGAAGACGCAAACACTATGAGTGACGTCAGAGCTGAGGTCTTTTATTATTATTTTTGGTTGTTTTGTTTTTAACCCCACCGTTTTCCTCCCGCGCAAGCAGTTCTGTTCTTGTGTGCGACCAGTAACCTTAATTTACTGTGTAAAGATGGTTACATTATTTAGCTTTGTTTGTTCAGAGATCCAAATGTAGAATGCTTGTTTTATTTACTGTATAACCTTAAACGTGAACTTCCAGTTAAGTGTATTATACCGACAAATTTTCTTCCTATAACAATGTCTTGTACAATGCTTTTAAAAGTAATGCTTGGTTTAAAAATGAAAAAAAAAAAACGACATAGATAAACATTTAGGGACAGTACAAGTATCCATTGTTTGTTTTATCCAATTTCCTTCCTTTTGTTTGACTTCCAGCTGATGTGTCATTGTTTCCTTGTGAAATGGTCACCTTATGTTCCTGGTGTGGAAATGTGTACGCAGCATTTTCAGCAGATCACGGCTCCTCGTCTAGCTAATGATGTTGACTAATACATGTTTCTGGCATGTGCACGACTTTGCGCTTCTAGGCTAACTTGATCATTTTCCTCCGCTTCAGATAGAAATGTCTATTTATGAATTTTGCTTGTAGTTTTTCACAAATAAAACTGTCAAAGTTATCCGTCTTCTGACTGCCTCGTGCCTCTCATTGACACCTCTCATATCACATGTATGTTAGGAGTGTTTTTAAACATCAGGTTCTTGTTGAAGGTAATGGTCAATAATATGCATTTGGATGGTTATCTGCACAGATTGTATTCATTCCTGCACGAGGTTTTCTGTAAAACTGCAGCAAGTGTTAGAGAGATTGTTGTAAACTTCTGTTAGCAGAACAACCTGAAGGCACAATGTTTCCATTTAGTGCATTGAAACAATACATGTTCTGCGATTGGAGTTATATGCATTTTAATTTATTTTTGTGAATGTGCATTAAATGAATTTTATTGCATTATTGTTGCAATTGAAGAACAAGTTTTATAAATTGATTTTTTTTAAATGCCATCTAGAAACGAAACTTTAAAAAACTTGTTAACAAAAAGAAGTTTTTGTCTCTGTTTCCTCAGATTCAAATTTTTCAAATGGTTTCCTTTTTCTAAATTTTTAGCAGATTTGATAGGTTATTTTTATTTTTTTTACGTGCTCTTGACCATTAAAAATGTTGTTGTTAACGTCCATACAAACAGAAAGAAGTCCTAACGCTGGAGGAAAGCCGCTCCCAGGAGGGAAATAACTTGATCTGTGAAACACAATGTGAAAAACATGCAATTCATAAAAATCGATCTGAAAAAGAAAAATTTAGCAAAATAAAAACTGATCATAAAAAAATCTGAAGCGTTAAGTTTTAAAAATGAAAACCTGACAAAATATTTCCATTTAAAAATGGTGCATTTTTTTAGATTTTCATTTTCATGTGTTATTTGCTGCAATAATAATGGAACAATAATCCCTTCATGCTTGTGCAGCATATAGGATAATGAAAATGGGGTTGTCCGCAACCTTTGACCAAATCATCCAGAGTTTGAGGGTTGATCTTTGGACCTTTTCTACATCTTATATATGTATATATATATGTGTATATATATACACATATATATGGATGTGTGTGAATTTTTCATGATTCATCTACTCAGTATAAAAAAATATTAAATTCAAGTCATCCATGATTTTTTTTGTTGTCCTTCTGCACTTTACTTTTAAAATGTGAGGGTCTATAGATTTGACCTCCCATGGATCAATCATTGGTTCTACATCGAATCAAGTTGGTTCTTCTCTTCATGCTAAATGTCAAAAGATGGATTTCATGACTTTACCAGTTTTCCTTTTTCACAGGCAAAGTTTCAGAGGCTTTTATGGAAAAACAAATCAAATGTGTGCAATGAGTTAATCTTCCTTATAACTTGTATCAGATTCCCTGAATATCAACCTCTGGATCCGGTCCTGACTGGATCCATACCTTTTATGTTCTGAATTTATACCTCAGCTGGTTTGTTTCTACTTATTCACTCACATTTGGAGAACCGAGCTCATGCTCTCAAGAGCCATAAGATCTGGGAAGTTTTCCAACCACTGGTGTCAGATGTCATTGTTCCGGTCTTTATCACTTCAGTCACTTCAGCCTTGTGACGCGGTGCCCCATCTTACATACAAAGGTTATCAGAAAGTTGTGCCCTGACTGTTGGAGGCAGATGTTCCCACATGACCTTTTGATCCCACTCTTTATCTAAAAAGCTAAGCTATTAAATAAAGTTGGTACTAAGCTCAAGCGTTAAACAAAAAGCAGCCGCAAACAGGGACTGTAACTAAATTATTCAACTATTGTCAATTTGATTTTCAAGATGTCCTAAAGAATCTAAAGAAGGTTTATTCAAAAAAAGAAAAAAACTAATTACCAGGTGTCGCACCGACAAAAGTTGTTTTCTTAGGGTCCTATTGGTCATAAAATAGTGTGTGTTTAGATCTTCTCTTCCATCTACTGAGTTTAGGTCAACTTTGCACTGGATTGTTTAGTGTCTAGTGCAGTACATGTCATTTTTTGTGAAAACGAACAATCTTTAATCTATTCAAGCTCTTTGCAGTTGAATCACATTTATATGCATCCAATCATTCTGAAAAAAATATGTATAAAAATGAAAAAGTGACCTACCTTTAAAATTAGACATCTGAATATTTATGGTAAATGAATGATTAAGCTCAAACATTTTCTACTCTCTACCAATGGACACGCTGTTTAGATCTGTGTTTTTGTTGTGAAATGTCACCAGAGACTCATAAGAAACAAGGTTTTATGTTGATAAAATTACAACATACCATTAAATATCCAAACAAACAAGTTTTTTTTATATGTGATGAACTAAAGTGACAGAAGGGATGGATAAATCTGGAAAGTTTGTTTAAGCTTTAACTCTATGAACTTATCAGAGTATAGATGAAGCAACAGAGCTGCAAAAAAAAGTATTTTCGTTCTTTGCTTATTTGTCACATTTAATGTTTACAGTTTGAACCTTAAAATCCAAAAGCTATATCCAGGCCTGGTTACTTAAATACCTGTTGAAGAGAACCTGCCTGACAGCAGGAAGTAGGCACAAAGATTGTAAAAAAGCAGCACATGCTTTAGACCTAGAGGAATTCAAGAACAGATTCGAATAAAAGTAGTGGACTTCCTTCAGTCTGAAGAGGGTAGGGGAGCCATTTAGTTCATCACCTTCAGCTAAGCTCAGGTTATACAATGAAACACCAGTGAACTCATCATTGGTTGTTAACAGAACTGAGAAAATGTGCTTTAACCTTAAGCTGGACTCGCTTTCTTAAAAAGGCTGAAATAAAAGAAAACTGTCGAGGATTTTACCAAGAATTCATTTACTGCAACGATCACCAGCTGTCTCAGAGTCTTGATGGATTACCCTGTGGTGACATTTCTCTACGTAGATGTATGAAACTATATGAAAGCTCACAGAATTTACATCTCGAGGGATAAATGAACAATATGTTTTAAAAAAAGAGCCTTTAGAGCAGTAATTAAGCAGCGGGAGTTAATAGTGAACATAAAAGACATTTCAATCCAGAAACAAATATTGCTGTTTGATGTGACAGTGTAAATAAAAACGAACGTTTATACATCTTAATGATTATTCAAAGAGTTTTTTTTTTTTGTTGTTTTTTTTTAAGTTGCTTTACTGACTCTGGGCTGAAGAAAAAAAAACTTTTTAGGGATAATTTCCTTTTTTATCATCATACCTTTTGAAAATCTGAACAGATGTATACCTTCCACTAGAGTTGGTCTGTTTGGCTGCAGAAAGCAATGCAGCGTGACCAGATCCATATGTTGAGGAACACACCAGTACCAGCAGATAAGAAACTATGACTGCTAAAGTGACAACAGGAAGTCAAGGTAGTCATGGGAACAAGAAAGTATAGCCACGCTTCCTTGGAAACTGCAAATTCTTTGACCTTTACATTATGGGCTGTGTTCCTGCCTCAGAAGTCCTGAAGAGGACGGAGGTTTTATTTTAGCTGTTTAACTTCACCTCTAACTTCTGCTCTGAGTTTTTGACTCAGAATTTTACTCAGAGGAAGAACGAAAGATGTGGTGGAAAGTGACTCTCAGTAGCCAATCAGGATAACAAATGGAAATATCTCATGGAGTTCTAGAACAACAAACAACATTAAGGGAAATCCTTAAAAAATTTTAATGTCATATTTTCTCACTAATAATTTCTAGCTCTATTCCAAGTCACACAATGAGTTCCTCAATGGTCCCTCTTTGTCCCTATCTTTATGGTTTCAACCTTTAGTGTTAAGAATAAACTCTTTGAAACACAAGATTTCTTTTCATTGATGGGCTGATAACTTGGAAAAATCCAGATACACCAATCAGTTCTTTTCAAGACAAATATCTACAATGATATAAGAAAGAGGCTTTGCAATAGATGAAGTCATCTGTATGTGTACAGGAGAGCCTTTCAAGGTATTTTCTGTCATGAAGCCACTTTGTCTGTAACAGTAACAGCAGAATGACCAGCTATCACAATAGCCTTTGCTGTGTGCACCATGCATACATTTTTTTCTCATTCATCAACCGCTAAAGTCGGGGATGTTGTTTTATCTCATCACATCCTAAACAAACAGCTCTAGAGGTCCTCTTGATCTGCTCAGAGAACATCAGGAGGAGGTGGTCCCAGGAAGGAACGAACCAAGTGGTTTTAAATGAACTAATCAGCTGAGGTGTAGAAGCAGCTTAGTTCACTTATGTCTTGGGCTTGCTTTGGTTGTTTGTTCTCACAGCTTTACTAACCACATTCCTGCTTGGAGAGTTACATTTCATCTCCAATAGGGAGAGGGACACAAGAGTAGAAAAACAACTAAGCGGACAACTTGTTCTGTACAGCCTAACCTCTCCAACATCTGCTGTCATTTTGCCACCGTTACCCTACATGTACAATAAGACTTCACTGAATGTTTTTGTTTGGTGTGTTTCTTTATGAAGCTCCATGTCTTTCTGCAGGGCTGTCTTTGGTCCCTAAAAACAAGACAATTGCTTCAGTTTAAGACATCAGAGCAGACCAACACTGTTTTTTCTTAGAGAGACGGCTCACCCTGGGAATAATGTTAGGTAACAAAAACACTTCGGACTGCTCCTGCTGTTGTTGGAATTGATTTCCTTATTGCTTGTTTCTTGTAGAGTGGGTAACACATGCTAACCTGCTCGTGCTGGTCTCCTGCCTCAAACCATTAAGGTTCAACAGGAAATGGGTGTATTTACAGTCTTCTCCCACACAGTATTATTGCTCTTTATAAAGTTTCCCCGCCCCTTTATATTCATTTCTATGTGGAACAATGTTAGAAAAAATAGATAAATACAAATAAAATGTTTGTTTTTTTTACCCGCTTCTACTATGATGTTCCTAAATAAAACTGGTTCGGTTTTTACCTTCAGATGTGTTGGGCAGATAAATTACTCATGTGTGTAATTCATGCTCATTAACAGTTATGTTTAGGCCTCAGATGTTTAGTGGAGAATATTAGAGGACAAATGGCACCTTTAAACGGTGGAATTATGAAAGGCCCCACGCTAAACGAATGAAAAAAAAAGGGACTGAGATAAGTTAGCAAATATGCTAAGTAGAAAGAGGTAATTAGATCCAAAAAAAAAGTCTGTGCAGGATGCAGCATGAGCATAAAATGAACACTTTAGAGGGTGCAAAGGTCAGCATGAGTAGAGTCAGACGGGGCAGGGATGACACCAGGACTGAGCAACATGGTTAGAGCAGGTGTGTAGATGGCCCCATTATCACATCCAAGACATTAAAGGCAACCTATAAGCAATGTTGCACCATATATGTATAAGTAATTAATCTGCTTCATCTATAAAATTACAGTAAATTCTGATGAATGACCAGGATATAAAGAGAGAAATATCTAACTCTAAAATCCATAACTTTTTAAAATTGTTGCTATTATTATTAACTGGAAGGCCACTGTGAGTCGTGGTTATGGAGTCGATGCAGAGGGACAGGAAGAAGTCTTAGAAGTAAGAAGAAGGAGTAGAAAGAGACAGATGAGGAGGGATAGGATGAGGGGAGAAGGTGATGAAATGAGTGAAGAGGAGGAGAAGAAACATGAAACTAAAATAAACTCTGTCAGCTAGAGGTTCAGTGTGCAGGTCTGGGTTGGCAACAGATCTCTGCATTATTTGATCTCTTGAGATTTGAGGAGTGTAATTAAACCCCCAGTCTATCTGAAAACGGGGTAAAAAGTGATTCGTTTTACAGGATATACCTTTAGATTTTGTTATTTATTCATTTTCTTACATTTTTTTTATATTTGAAACCTTAATAACCTGAAAAGGTTTTATTTCAATCATTAGATGCTTATGCATATGTAGTTTTTAAGAGCAATCTCAAACAACTAAATTAAAACTGTAAATAATGTTGATATTAAATTTATAGTTTCACTTTGATCCATTTTGTGATTGGATTAAAGCCAAGCTTATGCGCTGAAGTTCGACCCCATAGAGTCTTAAGTTACCCCAAAATACATGAAGCTGCAGATGCAGCAAAACTGTGTGATACACAGAAATCAAAGGTTCACACATTTAAAATCTGTATTTGTAAACTAAAACGTAGAAAACTCTACATATGCTAATCCCGTACCAACTATTCACTACCTTCTGTTTAAAAGTTGAAATGCATGGTTTGTGGGGGTTGGATGTTTGAGCTGACTTTGGTCGGTTTCATCTGTTTTATTTTTTAGTTATAATTCCTCAGTCTCTCATGTCCCTGTTCTACCACAGCTGTTCCTCATCACATGTATAACATTTCCGTAATCAACCTAAACGCTTCTCAGTCTGTTCAATCAGTGTCAGATCCTGTGACTGTTGCTTTCAGCTTGGAGTTCTCCTCATAACATCCTGCTTTCTAGGTTTGGTTCCATTTTATTCGCATCAACTGGAGCTATCGTAAAGTCGCAGAAGCAGAAAATGTTAATGAGGTGTTAATTCCTTTACAAGACACTGTAGATTAATTATTATCCAGACCAGAAAGAGGTTTGATCCTCATGTTCATCCAATACGTGAGCTTGGTCTTTCATAACCTTAAAGAATACAAGCGAGAGATCAGTGCTTTCCAATCAATATGCACTCTAAGGTAAGAGGTGGTTTTGTAAAGATGTCTGTCTATGGGGATGGATTCTACTAACTGTGTTAATATAATACAGCCCACAGGGAGCTCTCGATCAGACTTGTCCCTTCAGGAAGCCTCTGCTTCAACTGTGATCACTCCCTACATGAGTGAGCCTCGCTCAGCCGCCAACAATATCACACTGATGCGATGACAGGCTTTAGGTTAACTCAGTGTACAGTGCTACACTTGTTTGCTCAGAGCCAAGGCAAACACCCCCCAAGCTCACAGCATCTGTCTGCTGAGATCAGATCTCCCTATAAAAGCATTATGATAAAGGATTTATTGAGCGGCAGCCTCGCTGCTCACAAAGAGGAACAGTGGATTGCTGTGGCTGAAGTTTACTTGTCTTTATTTCTATTTTTTTCAGACAGTCTGTGGGGTGGGATGGGGTGTGTGTGTGTGTGTGTGTGTGTGTGTGTGGGGGGGTGTTCTTTTTACAGCTGCTGCATATTTTCTTCCCACTTTCCTCCAAGAACAGCTCATAAGAAGATCGGCGTTGATTCTGTGCATCTGTGGCCGTGTGAAGGAGTCACTGAGTCCCTATTTAGTGGAGCTCGTCAGGAATATAGAAATCAATGGGGGGGGGGGATAGTGTTAACATGACTGTTGGAGCCGGGAAATATTAATAAAGCCCTGACTCTTGGGGGGGTTTCTAAAGACAATCCACTTTGAGGCCAGAACCCTAATTGGCTCGCTGCTTCCTATCAACATTCAGAAAGAATAAAAACATAAAAGAAAATATCAACTTTGATGATTAGTGCAGGATTTTTTTCAATTTGAGCCCATTTTCTCCCCATTTCAGAACAGGATACACACATGAAATGGCTAAAACACACACTTTAAGTGAGAAATTAGAAGATTACGCTGTCCTGATTAAAATAAATCCCTCTGTATGCATGCAGGACGTTGCGTCTGCAGATTTACCCCTATGCTGAATGCTCGGCCTTCCATCGCTTAATGTGGGTGTATTACTTTATCATTTGGGCTAATTACAGCTGAATAAATGGCTTCCCGCTGCCTGTCAGCCCGCATTGTGTAATCATTCTCGACCTACTCACTGAACTCCATGTTTTAAGCATGCAGTCTGTAAAGTACTGGCACTGCTTAATTATTAATAGGATCAAACAGTGTGGAATGAGCTACTCATTTAATTTACGCTCCTAATAACTGAACTTCTTTACCTCATTTTCCATCTATTATCAGACATTTACATAACTACCAAAAAAACACATGAAAATAAGGATTTAACTAAGTTTATATGTGATGGATTTAGATACTGACTTTTTTGGGTTGTTTTTTAAGAGTAGTTCTTTTTGCAGTTTCCTGAAAAGCAATGTAGTGAAGAGAGTAAACCGGAAGAAGAAGGATCTCTGGTTTGATGAAACCAAACCTCAACTATTTGTCTTACAGGTGAAACGTTTTGTGTGGCAGAAAACCACCAATCCACAGCACCCTTAAACACTTAAACTACATTTAGTGGGGGCAGCATTATTTTGGGGAAATTCTTTTCTTTAACTAAAGAAACTAGTTATAGCAGAATGGAAACTAATGCAAAGTATTCTGGAAAATAAAATATTAGAAGCAACAAAGCAGGGGCTCAACTGTAGCTGTTACCCATTCAGTCCGACTGAGCTTTTATAAATGAGAATAAACAAAAAATGTAGATAAAATATGTGACAGAACATTGTCAAATGAGGAACAAGTCCCCCCAGGGATGTTTTAAATTATTTACAGATCGTAAAAGAGCGGAGTTAAGCTTTCCAATGATGTCAAACTCGTGGCAAAATAAAAAGTATGACAGAATGTCAGCACTCTATCTCCACTTACTTACTGACTTACTTAAAAGTTTTTCGCTGACTGCTCACAGTTGACGCCATTACAGTACAGGAACTACTTTTTCTCCTGTACGCTATCGACCGTTTCTTCACTGTTACATCTCAGCTACTGACGGTGAACATTTCACACAACTTCATGTCCAAATACCTGAATTATCCATTTTTTCGACTTACTCTATATGCTTTTCATCCGTTGCACCGTTAAAAAATCAGTTGACAGAAAAACCCACCTGCAAACATCCGGTCAATCAAAGCAGAAGAAGATTCCCAGTGAGCCTGGTTGTACTGGTGGTTCGTTCCTCTACCCTCACCACATGCACGCTCAGTATGAGGAAGCTCTACAAATACAATAATACAATGAAAGTGAATATGTAATGTTGCTATATGTTCATCTAGGAGCAGTAAATTCTACAAGTCAATGACTCACTTCAATCAGCTGGGTTTCTTTAAGCCTAGTTTAGGCTTGATGGACCCACTAGATCAATGCAGCCAAATTATGTCCTTAAAGGACCCTTCTGTGAGGCTTGAATTTCCACACTGCTCAACTAGCTAAATTTGTAACTAGCAACAGCTCCTATGACACGGTTTTGCAAATACATCTTGAGACATTGCATGATTTAGGCTATAATTATAATAATCAACAAGCTGTTGGTGAGAAATGACTGTCCCTCATGGATGACATGAAAAGGCTTTGAAAACGCAGGAAACATCTCTGTTTTCTACATGTTGTGTGGTTGCCGGCCAAAACATTAGGTACAACAGGAGAAACCGCACAGAGCATTAAAACAGCCGACATTTTGTCTGCAGACCTCATTGCTGCACGGAAAATACATGTGTCAAGCATTGTAAATGGGAGCATGCATACATGCATAAGATAAGTTGGTGTTATTTCACCTGGTCTTGAGAATAGGAACAATTTTAAAGAGGCATTACAGAGTTTTCTAATGATACTGCCACCTGTGGCCAAAACAAAGAACTGCAGCACTCTTCTTGTACTTGTGCTACAAGGTTGTTGTTTTTTTAACTCTGCCAAGGAGGTTATGTTTTCATCAGCGTTAGTTAGTTAGTTTGTTTGCTTGTCTTTCTGTTTGACAATTGAAAAGTGTTTCGGGCATATTTTGCTCAAATTTTTTTACATAAGGGGCGTATTATAATCACTGACAAATGATTACATTTTGGTAATGATCTGGGTCCGATGTGACGGTGGAGGTCATAAAATGTCAGAGGAATGTGCTGCTTGGCGGAGGTCTGTGCTTTCCGAGTGCTTTTCTAGTTTTTGTTCTTTTTACTTTATTCCCCTTACAGGTAGGTGGCCATTGGTGTTAGAGCTGAGCTGGATGCTGGTCATTTTTGCATGTCTTCAAAATCCATTCGTCTGCGTTGAACTACTGAGATGTCAATCTGCTCATCAAACAATGTTTTATTCATAAAAGTTAAAAAAAAGGCTACTGTAAGAATATTTTTTAGAAAAAACGTACACAATGTCTCTTTAAAACTGAAACTGAGACAAGATCCTTTGCCAACTGCAAACTGAGCAGTTTTAATATTCTTCTCAAGGTGGTAGTGAAAGAATTACGTTGCAGAATGCAAATCGTTTATGGATATGAATTTACAGGCAAGTTAGCAAGACGAGTGCAGGAAACGCTTGAAAAAGAGAAAAGTTTTCAAGGATTTACAGGTTTTCAGATATTTAGTGTTTTGAATAATGTGAGAGTTTTTTTTAGAGCTATGTCCTCTCCTCTGTACACAATAAAGCCATCACAGTCCTAACCTTGAAATGAACAGAAAAGTTTGACATCACCTGTTCTGGTATCTGATGTAAATGCTACTGGTCCTGTGTAGCATTGCAGAAACATGAGGCAACAAAGCAAACTATTTCATTTGTTTCATTATAAGTTCGCAAGGTATAAAAAGTTGCACTGTCTGTTCTCTAACTCCCTGCACAAAAAAAACAAACAAAAAAAAAAAAAAACAGAAAAAACATTTTCATCAGTCATAACTGAGAATATGATTTATGTTTCCTGAATTGAAAAATAATGATGCATCTTTTTTTCCTTAACCTCTCTGAACTCACTCAGGTGTTCACGAGATGCACAGAAGAAATAAATGCATAGATGTGGTGTAATTTTCTTCAGCTAAAAACAGACTTAAGTAATAATCTTTGTAGCAGGGGTCTGGCTGTAGTGATGAACTCAGACCTGAGTCCTAAGAGGCAACAAAAGACAGTAACCAAGTCGTCCTCCTGTATCATCAAAACACAGTAATCTCTATGACACAAAGGAGACTATAGTGGAGTTCCATCTTCCTACAGACACTACATGTTTTAGATCAAGGACTATTTATGTATTGAAGAGTCAGTTAAAGTCCAAACCTAAGCTGAGTTGGGACTGTGACACTCCTTGGAAACGCATCTTATCACAGATGTTATTCATTTAGTCTGATGGTACTTGAGCTGTATTGCAAAGAACGGGTAAATCTCTTCTTCTTCGATGTACATAGAGACACAGCAGAAAAAAGACTTACACCTGTGGCTCAACATAGCCCTGAAATAAAACATATGCATCCTCTCACCACTTCTTTGTGTTGGTTTATCACATAAAACACAAAATATACACAGTGTTCTTGGTATAACTATAAAAGGTAAGGGGACACAAAAGCCTACAGATCAGAGAAACCTGTTATGCATTTAAGTAAAACCTGAATGCCGTCATTTAAATTCTGTGCAAAATTTGATGATCATACTGCTCTGAATGATTTGATCCACGGATGGTCCCAAAGGTCTGCTACACTCGAGCATTCAGCCATCATTCACACTGCACCTCCTGCACCAGGCTGACAGCTTGGCACAGCTCCACGCTTGTGTTTCCATTTGGGAGCTGTCCAAATAAAACCTTGAGAGCTCAGCCAAGCTCCTAATAAGCAATCCAGGGACTGTAGTTAGGCTAATGTGAACCCATTCACTTGGGGCGACCCAAGTAAAGGCTTTAAGATATTTTATTTGCTTCTTTTTCCAGCCCTGAGTTCCAACATCACTGAACTCTCTGAAATATGCTCACATCACAAAAATCGGTTGGGTTTAAAGGATCTGATCTGACAGCTTTGCCATTTAGTGTTTGAGGGAGGAGATGAAAAAATGCAAGTGCTACATGTGAGCGTGGCTTTTAACTCATCTTCCAGCTGAGGTACCTGCACTGTCAAGGAGTATTTGCACCAACAGTTTACGTCGCTCTTGCCTGCATGCCTGTCAAATAAACTTACAAGATCTAAAGATCTGCTTCCTCTTTCCTACATGTCAAAACAGCGGTTCACTGGATTCTCCAGTCACGATTAGTTTGACTCTACTCCTGTTTGCTTCAAAGCATTTAAAGACTGTGAATGCTCAGAGAATAACACTCAGAAAGACAATGTTATAAAACACATGATGCTAGAAAAACTTATTCAGCTCTAGATAAGGAGCTTTTTTATTGTCTATATATCAGAATTATGGTCCTTAAAGCAGTTTATATAGATTCATTAAGATACATGAAATGGCTGATTTTTAACAATTAAAATAACCTTTCAGCTTTTTATTTAGATAACCACTTACGTGTGGGGAGGTTTGATCAAAAGGTTTATATGTCCATTATAATATTAAATGAGTACTTTGTATAATCTACTCAAGTGGATAAACATAAAACAGAATATTTCGACTTTTTTTGACAGGATGATTCTAATGGAGGGAGGCCGTTAGTTTGTACTTTGACACGGTACATGCAGCTAAACTGTTTTCAGTACCTTTTCTTACTTCTTTGTGTTAAAATAGATATATTAGGTTTGAAGCAAACTGAATCAAAGAATGAATGACAATTCTCACCTACAGAGGGAACAGAGTGTAGATGAGTGGTCTTTCCTAAATAATATTGAAAACTAGCTGCTATGAGGAGGATTCGTTGACACAACCAAAGACAAGAAATTAAATTATATATTAAAGTTACTGTAAGTTAAGTTATCAAAGTCAAAGTGAGCCTAAAATCAGTTATACTTCTGCAGATAAACTGCAGCTATTTGAATAATTCAGAACATTCCTTTACATTTTGGTTATTTTTTGTTTTTCACTCTTTTATACGGTACATGCTGGTATATCCTTTTTCATCATAGCTTCATGTTTGAGTATAAATACAACTGCCACAGACACACACCTTCATACTGAAGCTAGTGGCATGAACAGATAAGGCTCTTCAAAACACGAGGCCTCCCTAAACCTCTGATGTAGACAGGGGGCTCTATATCCTCCACTTTAAAAGATCCTTGTCATAATCACCAGCATCCCTCTGCTCTCTATTCAGGCTTTAATAAGGCTAAGCTAGGCTATGCTAACCTATCTGCCACATTCTCTCTGCCTAACCCCCCCTCTGTTTAACCTCTCATTTCCACACTGCCCCTCAGGGTCTGTTGGCACTGATCACTTTGGAGGCGTTTCTCTGGGGGTTGGTTTAGACTTTTACATGTGGTAAGTTACTCGAAAAAAGAGGATATATTTGATACTGAAAACAAACCATTTTGGGTGTTTATATGTAGCATGAATGTTTCAAAAGAAGCTCTTTTCCTTAAAGCATATCACAGCTCAAATGTAATCAGTCTGAGTATTTAGATTTTGAACAAAACGCTTTTTTCAAATGTTGCCCTTAAAAACGTGTATAGTACCGTATTGGTATATATAGATATACATATATATAAAAAGTGGGGGTCATCTTATATTCTGGGTCTAGACATTGTACCCAATCACAATGATAGATGGCACCAGATAAGCAAATGCTGAAGTTATAGTAACTCCCCAGGCCAAAGTGAACCCCTGTCACGAAGAAGAAAAATGAAAAAATAGCAGTAAGAAAGAATAGAGAAGTAAATAAGAGAAGAGATCAAATAAAACGGAGAAACGAAGCGACAATCTAGAGAAAAGTGGGTCGAAGATCGGTCAGGTTAACCGACAGCTGAGGAGAAGTTATGATGCAGACTTGAAGATGATGGTGATAACTGAGGCAGAGTCTTCAAACAACTGCAAAGCATCTGTGAAATATTATGTCACAGAGTATAATGTATGGAGATGGGGAGCTCAAAAAGATCGGCTAAAAAATGCTCACAGTCAGAGAAAAGCTTTCCGTGGTCCTCAAAGCGGCTGCTTCCAAGAGCTCGACAGGAGGGTGTGCACGTACATGGACGAGAAACGAAAGGATGGGATGGCCATCAGCAGAGCTGTCATTCAGCTCAAGGCTGTAGAAATTAAATTTGATGTTCAAAAAGTCTTTTTTCAAAGTTGAGTCTTGAAAAAGAGGGTGTCGTCCTATAATCAGGGTCGTCTTATATTTGAGCCAGTACGGTACTTTAATTTAGCTTTATCAATAAGTCTCTAATGTTAGCTTCCATTATTTATTAGAGGGTCTGGCCAGATAAGTAGAAATAGAAAATAAAGCTACTGAACACAACAGACTTCTTTTTGTGTCACAGACCAATGATGCCCCCCCAGGCCTTGACGCTCTGGGCAGAGAATCATACTCCCCTTTAAAGCAACTCTGATAAATGAAGACATACACATGAAGCTCAGTTATTGTGATCAAGCTTATAGTAACACTAGAAAGTGTGATGGTTTTATTAATTTGGTGTTGAAGAAAGTGTCATCAGAAACACAGCAAACTAATTGATTTGACTTCAGATCAAAATCTGACATCGGGTTCTACCTTGTGATTTTAGATCTCTTTATCTTTATCGAAGAGAAGCACCAGCAATGTCCTGGCTGGTAATAAAAGAAATGCAGAATAAGGGGGAAAAGAGGAGTGGCGGGTGATAAAATGGAGGGATTAGAAATCTGAGAGGAGGAGAAATAAAGGAGGAGTCTGCTGAGACATCTAATTCACAAGTGAGAGGTTGTTATGCACTGGTGTGATGGAAAAGTGCCTCGGCTCCTGCCTGATTATTTGCCGAGGCTTAAGTGTAGCAGTGAAAACCCCTCTCCTCTGCTGCAGGGATCATAATGAGATGTAGAGAGGAGATAGAGCGCAGTATGAATGAGCCTCTTATTTCAGGCTCTGCTGAGGAGGATTGTTTGGATTCAGGAGCAGAGGGTGGAAGAATGGAGGTGGAGATGTCAGGGTGGAGCTGATTAGTGGTGGTGGAGGACGGGGTGTTATAGGTTGTTGCAATCCTGTTGAAGAAGTCAGTACCTATCAGAGCTGTGAGAGGTGCCAAGCGATGGCGCCCCGCTGCCAGTTGGCACGAACAGCACAGCATACTGAGCGCGTCTCCTGCTGCGCCCACTGAGCAACCGTGGGCCCCTCGGAGTCAGCGAGCCAGTGAATCATTTATGCTCCAACTTGCCAAAGCTTGTATGACACACTTTTTTTGCGATGTACTGTAAAAGGAGATTTAAGAGCTGAGACTAATATATCTGCAGAGGTGAAGGGATGCTGGTGCGCAGCTTTGTTTGCAGCAGTCATGAATTGCTCCCCCCCCCCCCCCCCCCAGCCATGG
>JAUZNJ010002678.1:0-18628 GCA_034780135.1 Jordanella pulchra | reverse complement strand
GGACTTATTTCGAGCAGTTCTTAAAGATAGGCAACAAGATTCTATGAAACAGTGTCATTGTTTTTAAATTGTTTTATACTTGTGCATATGTATTAATTGTTTTATCTTGTAACCAGGTTTTTATGTATTGCAAATTTTTGCCCAGGTCCCTCTTGAAAATGAGATCCGTATCTCAACGAGGTTTACCTGGTTAAATAAAGAATATATATAAAAAGCAGAGATATAAAAGGCGACTGTCAGCTCCACAGGTGGCCTCGTCCAGGAAACACACAGCCAGGCAGATAAGCTCCAAGCCAGCTCCCATGTTAGAGGATGAAATAGAACGCATCCAGTTAGTCACAATAACACTGAAACACAGGCAAAGCTCCAACATCTCTAAATCAAGGTGTTGATGGTAGCAGCACAGCTGATATTTGCATTCAGAACGCAGTTACAGCCGAACAGGAACAGATCAGATGAAGCTACTATGATGAGAAAGGCAGACAAAGCACAAATTTATGAGTGAATCTTGACAAATAATGCAGAATAGGAGAATAGAGATAGAATGAAGCAGAATGAGGAGAAGTGTTCCCTGTGTGATCGAGCAGCCCAAACATATAGCAGCACAAATACAGAAAACGGCTCAGGATAAACTAACTATTCTGGATGAGGTCTGAGAGACGTAGAGCCACAATAGGACCAAGGTAGAGCTAAGGAGAAACGTCCTGGCTGGACTGAAAATGTCTTGCAGGTTGACAGAAGGAAGAGCCATTTATACATAATTACATCTGGAGTCAAAATAACAGCTGACTGTTTTACTTTGGTCTCTTCTTCGCAGATATTGATGAGTGTGAAAACAAGACGGTGTGTCCTTCAGGGATTTGCTACAATGAACCTGGAGGCCACAGCTGTGGCTCCTGTCCTCATGGCTTTGTAGGTCAAGGAGGTCACTGCATTGGTAGGTCTGACCCTGTGAATACTATCTCAGTCCAATTATAGTCGTCCTGTGGTTTTCTGTCCTGTTTGCATCTTTATGGATGATGTGGTGTTGTACCTCTCTAGATATAGACGAGTGCCATGATGACCGAGTGTGTATCAGAGGCCACTGCCTGAACACTGAAGGCTCCTTCCTGTGTCACTGCTCGCCAGGGTTCAGGGTGTCCTCAACTGGAGACGAGTGTGATGGTATACTAGTTCTTACACTAACGAGAGACTTTTATCTGTTTTTCAGTTCAAAAGTGATTATTACACAGATATATTAGTTTATTGTTTTTAACTCAATATGCCAATTTATAAAAAAACACAAACTCTTCGAGTTTCTCTAAAAAATTAAGAGTTACATTAGATTAACTAAGTTAAAGGAACTGTAGTGAAAAGTGTTGTGTATGGCAATGCTATGATCATCAGGAAGCTAACTCCACCAACAAAAGCCTCCAAATTTACCGAAATATGTAAATATTAATCTAAATGTGATTTATCATTTTTCTGTTTGAAATAAATTTCAATGAAATTATAACGTCAAAAGAAATTTACTTTACTGACACCTGCTGTGTTTCCTTTCCAGATGTGGATGAGTGTCAGGAGGAAGGCTCTGCTTGTCAGGATGTGGGAGAGTGTGTCAACAATGTCGGCTCCTACACCTGCACCTGTCCTGAGGGTTACAGACAGATCAACGGCACCAGTTGTACAGGTGGTCTGTCCCAACAACCACCACTGGCTTTTTTATGTGTTTGTTATGGGTATCAGTTTGTTAGTTGAGGGGAATAGTAGTATAGTAGGAACTTCAACTATCCAAATTGACACTATCCTCTGTTGGTTACCTCAACAGATGTGGATGAATGTGTGGAAGAGATCGAGTTATGCTCCCCTCATGGAACATGTCTGAACACCGAAGGCTCCTATATGTGTTTGTGTGACAGTGGATTTGCCGCCAGCCTCCATTCACCCTCTTGTGATGGTAAGACACAACAATGCTATTAACTTTACATCTTCCCGTCTTTAATAAGACCTGGGAAATCTCATCAGATCAAAAGTTTCATAGAACAACTGCAGTAAAGTGAAACCAATACGCCTAAAAAAGAATACTCAAAACATTGGAAGTCTTTTCCTCACCTCGAGTTTTCACGTTTTGTTTCATTTAACTACACATTGAATGTTGAATGTATGGACTGGAAAATGAAGCAAAACTGTAAAATCCTGTCTTCTGGTTTTATATTTCTAGACTGATCAAAATATCACAAACATGACTTTTTTAGGCATGTTTTTGCGTGCTGGCGCTATTTTGAGTCTTCAAAGCACCATTTGCACAGCTACGGTGGAATAACTTTATATTCAATGCTCACCTCGGGGTGGAAGGAGATATATTATTTACATTGATACATATCATCATATCATTAAAGCAAGGCTAGAGACAAGAATGTTCAGTCAGTCCATTACTCTTTGATATTTTTCTAGAGCCCTTAAGGCAATGGTTTCAACAACAGAGGGACTTAAAAGTTATGGATCCTGGAGGAAACAAAGACAAAATAGCGTTACTGGCTAATGATGTTCAGATCTATCATGAAAAACCCAGTAGATCACTAAATATTACTCTCAGGTTAATTGATTTTGGTAATGTGACTGTGTTTCAAATTTATTTAAAAAAAAACACAGATTATAAAGGCCAGGTAACAATGTTAAATAGAAATATGTAATTGGTTGATTGACAAAAATCTATGAAATAATTACTTAATGTATTACATTGGCACATAAATATTATATATTATATTGGCATATAAAGCAATAGAAATCCTCCAGTTATAATCAAATAATATCTTGAATACACTCAGATCTGGCAAGACTGAATTTAATCCTTAATAATAATACGTAGAATAGAAATAATAAAGATAAATGGAATCTATTTCAAAACCTACCAATTTACAGCAAAAGAGTTCAGAAAATAGGACAATACAGCTTCAAGCTTTGTCTGGCAGGAACCAAGGCCGACAGTCAGGGAAGGGAGGGCTGCCTTTACCTAGCCTTGAAAACTACTGTTGTGCTGCTTAATTAAGAATACCAGTACATTTATGTGATCCCAGTAAAAATGAAAGGATATTTAGAGGAGCTCTTTCGAAAAAATTTAAGTACCGGCGATTATATACGACAGTAATTTGAGTTCTCCTCTAACAGGGGTAATGAACCTCTGGCTTCATGTACCTGTGAATATGTGGAACAATCTCATAAATAATTATAACCTGACGGGACAATGTAAACTACAAAGGTAGATTGTATATGAACAGGATTTTGAACCAAATAAAATTCATAAAATCTTCAAAAATTAGAAAATTGCCCCAAAATGTATTAGCAAGGTTTTGACAACCATAGAATCACAAGATTTGAGAAATTAAAGGATTGCTTCGTATTGACCATCCAAACTTTTTATGGTAATCTCCATAAGACTTTATTTTATTTCCTAAGGCATTAATTATAAAAAGAAATAAAGAATATTTGGATATCTCCCAGTTAAAGTTGATAAAAGGTTAAAGCATAGAGATCACAGATTACTAAAAGGGCTCTCTTCAGTCATCTACAGTGTTTTGGAAGAGCAAAAACTAGACTCTACGGATTTTATAAGCGTGAGATGGACAAGTGAAGCAAATAGTTTTATAAATGGGAAGAACTAAATGAATTGAAGCGGAGAGTAAGAGAGAGCAGCTCTAATCTGAGCCTCACCTGAAGGACTGAGCTCCCCGCTCTATCAATAAAGGAGAGCCCAGCCACCCTGGACAGAAAGCTCATTTCAGCCGCTTGTATCCTGGATCTCATTCTTTCGGTCAGGAATGTAAACCAAAGGGTAAATCGAGAGCTTTTTCTTTTTGTCCATTAATCTTCCGCTCCATTCTCCCCTCCGTCGTGACAGAACATCCAACTTAACATCGCGATGAAGGTGGCTAATAGGCTGATAGGTGTCTTCACTAATTTTCCTTAACCTTTTCTGTTTCTTCTTCCCCAGAGGAAGGTGAGGAAAATATTTACAATTTCCTTAAAGTACGCTGCTTTCCCTGCCTTGGAGAGTGTCTGCGGCTTTGTGTTAAAGCTGCTTCATACCTCAGAAAAACAGAGAGAACAGAAGAAAAATAACAGGAAAAGAAACAGAAGACTTTAGGCTCACTGTCTAGACTTGCAGGAACATTTGTTGCCCTCTCTCTAATGATTTATGCAAGCACTATCTGGAGCTGTCTCAAGGTATATTTCTGTGAAACTATGTTCTATTTGCCTGTTTTATGTTAGGCTCCATCAGTTTTAAAAGTTTACAGGCATTCAATCCACTGCTTACTTTTTTACTCTGAATGTCACAGATTAAATGCATTTCTGGAGGGATATTAAAAAAGACAGATGTTTGGTTACAAACATATATTCCACTCTTGTGTTGTTTTTCAGACATTGATGAGTGTGGGCTCAATGAAACACGATGTGGACCCCACGGTGACTGTGTGAACAGGCTGGGCTCATTCCATTGTCACTGTGACCAAGGCTACCAGGAGTCTCAGGATGGCCAAGCCTGTGAAGGTTTGTCACAAATGCAAGAAGTTTGGGGTTAAACTCACGGATTAAAGCGCAATTAGGATTCTGCAAACATGCAGACTAGTGATGAGAAACATGTAGAGCAGCACCAGAAAAAACTTAAAACCCAGCATCTAGTTGCATCTAGTATTGCAGTATAGATTGTTTTCCTGTTCATTTTTAAAGGAAAGAGTTATTCTTATTTTTGGGGGGAGAGGCTTATTTTCTAATTATTAGTTGTGAGGCACATTTCAGTGGCAAGACAACTGAAAGAGCTGTACTTGGAAAAAAAAGAGTGAACTCAAAATCCTTAAAGAGAAAACTGACAATAACTAGATTGAAAAAAAAGGTAACATGATTTCTAAAATGGTTTTAAAAAGATAAAATGATTAATGAAATGAACAAAAGCTGGACCGGAAACTTCTCAATTTAAAGCAACTGAGGATTTTAGTGCTTTTGCAGTTTTCTGGGTGTTACTTCCTAAACTAAATTCTAAGAACAGAGAAACTGCTTCTTAATGTTCTTTATGGTTCTGGTTGTGAGTTTTCAGAATAGATTTCATTCAGTAGACCCGAGAGGTCTGGGTGGTTCCTCCTCTGACAGCAAGTCTAGAGATAAGCCATTCAGTTATTGATTAATATAAGTACTTTAAAGTCTAGTCTCTGTGGTATGGGGAGCCAGTGCAAGGACGTTAGAACTGGGCTGATGTTCTCCACTATTTCAGTTCTAGTGAGGACGCAGATAGCAGCATTATGGGTCAGGTGCAACGGTCTGATACACTTTTTCCCCTCACAGAGTGTTTTATCTATATAGCACTGGGGAAAAAAAATCGAATTTGTCAAATCTGTCACTGGAATGATTTCAAATAGCTGTTCTGCCAGTGGACTGATCAGCTGATAACTGAAAAGAAAATAGCTTTGATTTATCTGTGCATATATTGATACACAGCATATATCGTGCATCGGCACATTCTCTTCTTTTTATCTCTACGGAGAATGACAATTTCTTCCCCTCGTTCAGTGATGTTTGCTGAAAATAGCAGCAATATGTTTGTTTTTGTTTTTAAAGATTCCAAATGTGGAACTTTGTTAATGTTCAATGCATCTCTGCAAAGCAAACCCAGTCTCGGATGAAGCGGGAGATGACGATGATGAATAGTTTGACTGAATATGTATTTCTCATATCTGAAATACATTGCTTCCTTGTCAAAAGGAAATGAGAAATATTCTTAATTTTTAAAATCATCAGAAAATAAGCATCTTAAAATGAATTTCAGATCTCCATATTCCTATTGTTGCTGTTCATATTTTTTTATTGGACGAGGAAGAAATGTATGTCATATACAGTAAGATAGCGAATCAAACTGATAAATGTCAAAATGACCACTTAAAAGGTGTGAACATTTCTCGGTACAGAAAACCTTTCACCCATACATTTTGTTTTGTTTTTTTAACA
This sequence comes from Jordanella pulchra, assembly GCA_034780135.1. Lineage (NCBI taxonomy): Eukaryota > Metazoa > Chordata > Actinopteri > Cyprinodontiformes > Cyprinodontidae > Jordanella > Jordanella pulchra. The sequence continues at coordinate 12,652 of JAUZNJ010002678.1, read as the reverse complement.
TTCTAAAATTCAGTTTCTGCTGCAAAAATGTAATTTAGGAAATCTTTTATTACAATTCTCAATAGGAATGAGATTTTGCCAAAAAAACGGATCCTATTTTAGTCATCTACAAACGGAACAACAGAGAGGAGAATACTTTTGATAAACATCAAAACAGCCTGCTATACCTGACTAAATATAAACTTACCCATCAAGTCAAGCAGTAATCTTCTCCTAGACCATCTGCCTCCGATTTGCAGATATAGTGTTGTTTCTCTGTCCCCTAAACACATTATCATGTACTTTGTTAATTCTTCATTAAAATCTCTAGTTCCACTGGATCCACTTGGCTCTAGGTGAGCCTACTGAGAGTTGTTTAAACTGACTCACACCAACCATTGCGAGGCAGAAAACTCCTCAGGCTAGAATAATTCAGAGTTGAGGACTTGAGTCTGAGTTTGTTAAACCTACTTTGTGAAAAGGGCCTTTGATTAAAAGATATTTAAAATAATGCTGAGTGTTTGGACTGTTTGAAAGGAAACAGTCAGATTTAATAGCTGCAGCTCACCGGTGTGCGATATTCTAGCAGCAATTTTCCTCAAATGTGAATAACATTTATGATTCTACGCAGCATTCCTAACTTGTATTGTTTGATTCTGCACACAGCTCAGTTCTTGTATGTGTTCCTTATTTAAAACTCTCTTTCTGCCATTTCTCTCCAGATGTGAACGAGTGTGAGCTGCTGAGCAGTGCGTGTGGAGAGGCAGAGTGCATGAACATGGACGGGTCATTCCTCTGTGTGTGTCCCAAGGGCAAGGACTACAAAAATGTGATTGGCAAGTGTGAGCCCATCCAGACAGGTAACCCCACCTTGGAGCTGACAGCAAGCTGCTGGCGCCCCATAGCACAGAGCAGATACCTTACAATAAAAACGCATGGATTTAAGATTTGTATTTGTTCGTCAACTCTATATACATGTCATAAGATGTTTAATCTATGAGAAAACAATCTTAGAAGTTTTAAATATAAGTCAAAACTTTGCAAAAATACAAATAAAATATAAAGTCACACATTTATAAGTAGGGATCTACAAACCGAAATGAAGCTGTTAACCTCCTTACCAGCTGGTGGCGGTAAGTCACCTGGAGGTCATTAGCTTTTAAACCACCTATAAGTGAAAAGAAGAGGAAGATGACGAAAACAGAACCCTCTTATCTACACTGAAATGTTGTTTTCAACCCACTCACAGTATAATGTTCAATCTGCAGCTCTGTTTTTGTCTTCTCTCTCATTTTAAAAGCAGCTGGTGAACATTTTTCAGCTTTACTGCCACTAACTGATAAGATGCTTAACATTTTTATTGTGGTCTTACTAAATTTGTGATTTTTACTTCTATCTTTAAAAAGTTGTAGCTTTTTTGTATAACCTTCAAACTTGTAAGATGTATTGACACGAAGCAAATTTTCAACTTATTCACACTTACGTACTGACTTCCACTCACAAATTCAAACACCTACTCATATGTTACTATTGACAGTTATCATGCAGTTTTGTTTTATTAGATTTTACTTGAAGTCAGATTTTAAGCATCTTATTGAAGTGCATCTGATAAAACAAATTTTTGTAAAAACAGTTCATCCAGAAAATAAAGATAAACGCTTTATAAAAAGCTTTTTCACTCAACAGTAAAGTCCCATCCCTATGGACTTTAGTCACAAAAAAAATCACAATCGTAGATTTGGTTAACAAAATAAGAACAATTTTTCTGTTATAATTTTTCCACAACGCATAGCCCTAATGTTGCTGCATTTACATGGAAACAAGAATTCGGAATAACAGCTGATCAGACTGTTTTAGCTAAACGACAATTAGAGTATTATGGTCAGATTTAGCAGGATCAGTAAAACAATTAGGATCGGTAGCTGTTCAGGAATTGTACATACAATACATTCCATGGAGGTTAGAGGTGGGATGGAAACCAGAAGGAGTTCAACATTATTGTAATTTCGTCTCCACGGCTGCTCTCTCACGGTTTGGAGATGTAAACAATGCCGGGTGTTCTGAATCATTGAGCTGAGAGGAGTCATTAGATTTTTGACAGGTTTTCCTCTGGCAAAGAAAGTCAAACTTCCTTTTCTTACTTGTGTGAGAAAATCCCGGATGAAATGTCCCTTGGATGACTGAGTGGATGTTGTAGTGCTGACGACGTGGTTAACTAGAGGATTAGCTGACCTAGCTAAGCCAGCTAGCATGCTGTGATCAAAAGTTCAGGAGTATTTTTGGGGGGCACTTAGTGGAGGACCAGAGGGATTTGATGGTCTTTGAGTAATCAAAGTAGATGTCATGGCTGATCCACAATGAATGTATCTTTATCGTGCTAGAAGAACGATTTCGGGGTAGAGATGTAAGATGTTGTTGGCTGTGGCTCAGAGAAGGTGGAATGGATCCAGTGGAGCTCAGCTGTTGTGTTTTGTAGAAAACTGGGTCCAGGTTTAAAAAGAGACAACAGGAAAATCCAAAGGATTGTAGACCAGATGTAGAGCTGAATAGCGAAAAATTTGAGAGCGGAGCAAAATGGAGATCAGGAATGGAAAGAAAAAGGGAAGAGGACGGCTAGAGCAAATGGTAACCTCAGCGGTGAGTAATGGCAACAATTATGCCTGTGTCACTCATGCGCAGTGAACGCCGGCAATTAAACCCAAACCCAAATCTGAAAAGACACCAAGGTGATTGCCAAGAACAAAAACAGCAACTGATGATGCTGTGAGTGAGATTAAATGCTTTTGCAACAAGAAAAACAGATAAATGGTCAATGTTGGCTGTAGCATGGTGTCTGAAATCTTAAAGAAGATCCAACCTTGAAGAACATTCACATTGGAGGACTGAATTATGTTGCCAAGAGAAAGTCAGAATTATGAAAGAGAGACTTTATTCAACGTTAAAGAGAGACTTGAAATGAATGCAATTTAAAGTGCTCATTAGTGGGCCTGTCGGTTCGCCTTCTGCAGGAGATGGACTCTTTAGCAGACTTGTCTACCTGAATAAATGGATTAAACCAGTGTGCTCTGATCAGTTTCAGTGAAAATTAGGGCAAAATCCGCCTGACACTTTTGAAGTTATTTTGAAAGCAAACAAACAAACACAGATGAAAACATAACCTCCTTGGCGTAGGTAACAACTGAATAACCAAAATATAAAGATAGTCAAAATGGTTGATGAGGTAATGACAAAGTATATGTCACATTCATAAATGGTTTGGAACACAGTCACCACCCCTCGGAGGCGAAATCGGATCTCGGCTTTAGTTCCTATGCTCCACTTATGTGGAACAAACTCCAAGACTGTAACAGAGTTGAAACCCTGAGTTTTTTTAAGTCAAATTTAAAAACCCTGTTTAAAACTACCTTTGACTATTAAAGTTAAGCTATTAACTCAGGTATTAGTGTTTTATTTGGTTTCCTACCTGCTATTATCATATTTTTACTCTTTACTTGATTTTATTCTGGTACTACTTTCCTTTTATGTTGTTGTTAAATTCATGTAAAGCTCTTTGGATTGTCTTTGTACTGAATTATGCTATATAAACAACTTACCTTGCCTAAAAAGTAAGACAGGTGAGCTATAAACAACTATACTACCATCAGCTAAATACAGATATATTCTCGGAACATCTTCCTCTTTGCCGCTTTACTTATTATAGGTTTATAATGATTGTTGTGACCTTGCAGTCATTAAATTCACAATAAACCACCCTGCATACCACAGCAAACAAAAGTACAGACTGGTACATCCAGCACAAAATGATCTTAGTGTAAGCATATATATCCCAAAAAGTTTATAAGACCAAACATATTTCCTTAAATTTCTATACTATACCAATTTTATTTATAAAGCTCGTTAAACACGCAGCAGGATCAAAGTTCTATACACAGTCATGAAATACAAATGATTAATCATAAAGCAATGAACAAAGTGGTATATAAAAGTAGCAGTAATGAAAGAAACACAGTTTAACAAAGTTAACTTCTTAGATTGGGTCAAAAGCTAAGAAAAGAAATGGGTCTTAAGAGGGGATTTAAATCTTAAATGTTGTACTTGCTTAAGATTTGCGGTGATTTACTTTCAAGTTTTTTTTAAATTTCGTTATAGGTCCTTTGGTGGAGCGAAAGGATTGCTACTACCATCTGAGTGATGAAAACCTGTGTGAGAGTGTGTTGAGCAGCCATGTCACTCTACAGGAGTGCTGCTGCACTCTGGGAGCAGGCTGGGGGGACAACTGTGAAGTATACCCTTGTCCTGTTAATGGTACAGGTGAGTCGGTGGATTGAAATGCATGCAAGCTTCTTATTTACAATCTCTGTCAACATACAGTATAAGGGATTTAGGTTGGTCAACTTGAAGATACCTAAAAATACATTAGGGAACAAGTCTGTTGGGCCCACTCTGTTTCCATGGAAACCCTCAGTGGCACTGGATGGGGTAGTGAATGGCAATCTGAGCATCAGGTACATCCAGCTTGACTCAAAGGTGTTACTATAGAAGTATGGATTATCTGATGCTTTGATAATAGTGACCTTCTTTTTGTGAAGTAGAAAACCAATCTCTCCATCATAGAGCATAAATTAACAGGAAATATTCTTGCAATGATTGCGCTGCAGTTTTTTAGACCATCGGTTCTCAAAGTTGGGGTTGAGACCCACTTAGAAATGAAACTACACAACATCCTTGTGAAGGTGCTAAAAGGTATAAAACAATGACTTAGAATCAACAAATAACTTTTGTTGTTGATGCTGTTTGCAGTATTGTTACACCCAGGGTTAATGGATATGTTAGAAATGTTTGGATGGTGTAAAATGGATAATGGAAGAACTAAAATGAGCTTCCTCAAGTTATTGTGGTTGGACACAGCTTGAGATATAGTGGTGAGGAGACCCATCATCATGAGGAGCTTTAAGCACAGTCATACTTCTCTGCATCAAAGGGAGTTGGTTTAGACAACTGATTAAGGTTCAGCCCCCTAGATTAGCTGAAGGATGTCCTCGGGGAAAGGTCCTCATCAGCAGAAAATAATGGATAGATGGAGTCAATTTATTCATGAATGACATTTACATCTATTCCTATACAGAATTTCTTTTGTAAAACATAACATGCTTTCTCAGGTTTATCCACAGTACTATTGAGCATACAGTTTTTTATCTAGTGTCCATCAGATTATGGAGTTATTATCAGTTCGGTTTTTCTCATTTTTGAAATTAAAATCCTTCACCTGTCTCTTTAATCTGTCGATGTGACTCATCTTCTTAACCTTGTTTTGAAAAGTTTAACATTAAGGGTGACGGGTAGCCCCCTTGTTTAATGTCTAGCTATTTTAAATCCTGCTATTGGATCATCAGGCACAAAAAAATGTTTGCAGTATTGATATAAATGTTTTTATACAAACAAAAAAGTTACCTCCTCCATATCTGCTCTCTTTTAGATCAGTTCAACCAGATGTGTCCTTCTGGCAGAGGTTTTATTGCCAATGAAGACCTGCTATATGGAATAACCCTCCCAAACAGTTACAAAGGTACGACAGCTGTAAATGGTTTACAGAAATATAATATAAATAACTTACAAGAAAACCAGACAGAAGTTCTTTGGTTTGTTTAACAATCAACGTGGTTAAATGAAAAAAGAAACAAACTAGTTAATAATATTAACTTAAAAAAGTGCAGTTGAAAAAAAGTTAATCTTGCCAACAACAGGGGTCTGTTTCACAAAGCAGGTCGAGTGAAAAGACAGAATAAGATCTTGGGTAACCTAAATATCCAGTTTAAGAAGTAAAGTAGGCAATACCCCAAGTCAGTGATCACAGCAACATATCCAACCCTGCTCAATAACAGGGTTTATTGAAATAGCCCTGGGTCCTTCCTGTTTTAGTCAAGACCTAGCAGAAATGAAGTGTTGGAAAAAGAATGTACTTTCCAATGACAGTTTATTGATAAAGAACTAATTCACAAGATGTTATCAAAAGGCACCGTACAGAGACAGATTCAACAGCAATCCCTCACACCAAGCATGCATGTGGCAACAGTGGAAAGGGAAAAAAACCCTTTTAACAAGAAGAAACCTCCAGCAGAACCAGGCTTAGTGTGAGCGGCCATCTGCTGAGGTCTACTGGGGTTCAAGGAGACAGAAGCAAACAAACAGAAAGAAGCAGAGATATAAAAGCTAACAGTTAGCTAGCTCTACAGCCCTAACCCCGTCCACAACCAGACAGACGAGCTCCAAGCCATCTCCCATGTCAGAGGATGAAAGAGAACATATCCAGTTAATCACAGTAAGAGAAACAGGACTACACTGAAAAACAGGTAAAGCTCCAATAAATATAAAGAAAGGTGTTAATGGTAGCAGCCCACCCAAACTTTTTCTCCAGGATGGTGCCACAGCCAAACATGAACAGGTCAGCTACTAGGATAAGAAAAAACAGAAAGAGCATAAAATTACAGCTTGGACTAACAGATACTGCAGAATGGGAGAAAATAGATAGAATTAAGCAGATAGAATGATAAAAAAGTAGTCCCTATGTCCTCCAGCAGCCTGAGCCTATAGTAGCATAAATATAGATATAACTCAAAATAACCTGAGCCACTCTATAGCTTTATCAAATAGGAAAGCTTTAAGCCCAACCTTAAAAGTAGACAGGGTGTCTGCCTCACAATTCCACGGGCAAAATATTACCTTAGGTTTAGGGTTTCGATTAATTTGTTGTTAACAACCTACTGATCTTAATTGGAGACACAATCTGAAGCCATTCTATGGGACTGATAACCGCAAATAATGGCCATATTATGGGCTGATAACATTCAAAGTGGCTGGCTCTGTCTAGAAAAGAAACAGTTAAACAGATAAGCTCTGAGCCACTTTTCTTTTTAAAGAGATAAAAGAGAACACCTCCAGTTAGTAAAAGATGAGACCCTAGCTAGGTCTAGGAGAAAAACAGGACTAAACACTGAAAAACAGGCCCAACCCGATCATCTATACTTGAAGTTGAGCTTTGAGACAGTTTTCATGTCAGTAGCGTCCCAGCTGATGCCTCCCTCTAGGATGGTGTCACATCAAAACAGAACCAGACCAGATGAAGCTACTATGAGAAAAAACAGAGAAAGGATAAAGTTAGATGTTCAATTGACAAATACCACAGAACTGGAGAATAGAGATAGAATAAAACAGATAGAATGATGAAAAGTGGTCCCTATGTCCTCCAACAGCCTAACCCTATAGCAGTATAACTATAGAGATACTCAGGATAACCTGAGTCACTCTAAATATCAGCTTTATCAAAGAGGTAAGTTTTCAGCCTAGCCTTAAAAGTAGATAAGGTGTCTGCCTCACGGACTAAAACTGGAAGTTGGTTCCACAGGAGAGGAGCCTGATAGTTAAAAGATCTGCCTCCCATTCTACCTTTACAAATTCTAGGAACCACTTATAAGCAGGCAGATTGAAATTGCTCAAGGAACAATTAGATATCCGATGGTTAGTTATTGCTTTATATGAGAGAAAGAGGATTTTAAATTTTATTCAGCCTTGTGGTGTCTTGTCACAGACCTACAAGTCTAATAAAGAATAGCAATATTTTAGTTGGTATCACAGTAGAAAACTTCTCGCACCGATTAAATCCTTTTTTATTTAAGATTTTCCAGACATAATCAGCATAGGTGGCACTCATATTAAAGTCACTGTTTATGAACAGAAACAGGACATTTTTCCATAAAATAAATGTGATGGTAGGGTCCAACATACTGAATAAATATAACTTTGGGTAACTACAGTTAGAGCTTAGTAAAGCAGCTGTTGTCAGCTGTTCTGATACCAACAACCCTGAGTATGATAGAGTTGGTCTACTTAGGATATCTTAACCCTTCTTTTTGAATCAGACCCCAGATGAAAGATTTTCTCCTAAAGACACAAAGGATTTACTGGAATCTGGATTCAGACATACTGTAGCTGTTTGGTGGTGACAACCAAGTTAAACTCAAATGGGGTGGAGGGGAATTTCTGTAATTAAAAAGGAACTTGCCTAAGATGGAACAGAAAAAGTTAAATGTTTAAAACGTTTTTATTTTAAATAGAACTTTTACATGTTGCTGAAAAAAACAGACCATTTAATCTGTCTTGATACTTTCAGATGTGGATGAATGCAAACTGTTTGATAAGGAGGTGTGTAAAGGTGGCTACTGTGGGAATACAGAAGGAAGCTATGAGTGCTACTGTACCAGTGGACACTACTACGAACCAATCAAGCTAGAATGTACAGGTCAGTCAAAGTAAAAACTAACTGGTGTCAAATACTTTGTGATTCATTGTCAAACTGATAAATGCTGTGTCTTTTTTAATTATTTGTCTTGTTCTCTGTAGATGTCAATGAGTGTTTGGATGAGTCCATTTGTGGAGGTGGAGAATGTTTGAACACAGATGGTTCATACATTTGCTTATGTAAACCCCCAATGGTGCTGGACATAAACTCTAACCTCTGTGTTAAGGATCTCCACCTGGCTGGTAAGTTTACAGTTTTTTGAAACGCGGTAAAGAAATAACACTATCTGCCAAAAAACCACAAATAACTTACAATGAACTAATTAGAGATTTAATTGTTGATTTTTAATCTCATGTTTTGTAAACCTCTGGTTTGCTAATACAGATCAAAAACAGTTCTGATGTCTGAGAATAAGCAGGGGTCTATAAATAAGATATGTCGCTCTAACTTGTTCTTATGGATGAGTGTGCACATGTCACCCAATGACCAATGGAGATGGACACGTACACACCCGCACAAAACCTGATAACCAGTGATGTGTCGTAAGCGAGCGATTGGTTCAATATGAATGAATCTTCTATATGACTCGGGAGTAATGAGTCCTCTCAGTGTTTGTTTGTTCATGCTCATGCAGTACCTTTCCTCTCCACATGGCGGCAGCTGCATGAGCTCAGTCAGCAGGACAGGAAACAAATGATTTGTTGATGACTGACATTAGGAAGCCTCAAGTGTTCGTTTCTTTTTCACGTGACGTGACAGTCAGAGAAGCCTGAAGAGCAGTTTGCTCTCAAGAACGGATCGTTAATGCGGATCGTTCAATTGTCACGTGATAGTCTGCTCAGTCTCAGGCATTCAGCTTCGGTGCCATGGACAGAGAAACGAAGGAGGAAATAAATGATGTCTGATGTTTTGATGTTCACCATTTGTCAGTTTTTCATGAAATCATGATTAATTAGTTCAGTTCTTGTAGATATAGTATTCTTGTGTACATAATGAGTTAAGTGTGGAAATAACTAAACAATAATGTAATAAATACTTTAAAAAATTAGAAGGTTGACTTTGTGCTATACCCTGCCACAAAATAATAGCATATCATAATACATTTCTCATTCATGAAATCATATTTAATCAGTGGTCTTCAGCTCTTCAGTAATCTTATTCATTTGGACAATATCATTTTCAGTTAAACTCCTTATTTTTAATAGCTTCTTTACGTAATCTACACTTTTATCATATTCAAAACTTTCTGTGCCATATCTTTGTTCTCTGAATTGTTAGGGGGAAAAGTCATTAAATTAGATTCTTTTTTTAAGTCTACCTGCCGTATACTAATCTGTGCATTGCGTATGTCACGTGACAGCTACGGACTCACTGTGGTGCTTTTAAACATCAGCAGCAGGGAGGATACAGACACAAGTCACTTTATAATGTTGTGAATTTGCTTTCCCATGTTTGTGGCATTTTCTGTATTATACTTTTTCAGCTCAGCTGAAGCGAACTGTGTTTCTTTCAGTGTTAGGTTTTTAGAACTGAGGCTTTTTTGTCTACAATGCCCACAGGAGGACTACAATGCCACCTGTTGTAAAAAGGAAAGGATTGAACGAAATGACTCAAAAAAAAGGTTTGTTCAATATACTGTCCGACAGTAAAAGATCCAAGTCAGTAAAACGAGTTGAACTGCCCTCTAATCCAGCCCCAATAAATCACCCCTAAGTGTTAAGAACAGGTAACCAAGTCCAAAAAAACTTTTAAACGAACAAAATATAATTAATCATCTCAAATAATATTTGTTAAGTAACTTTCCTAAGTTCAGTCTATCACAGCACAATCAAAGTATTTAGGTATTTGGTGGGCCAGTACTACTACTCGGAAACGTTGTTAGCTCTGTTAAATTAGCACTCTATGGTTGTTTCTAACGTTTTGAAAAGGTAAGTTCTACTGGCACGTTCTAAAGGGTGGTCATACAGTCAAAAGGACATGACTTCTGTTTTCAAGATGGCTGCTACTTGACCAGTTGCTAAGAACTTCTACTTTAACTGTTTTTAGCAGGTCTTTAATGTCTATATACCATTTAGTCACATGGTAATTTTTAGGATCCATAAGAGATATTTCAATGCTTATATTTGCTCAAAATATATATCCACATATAGCCATTGAAGAAATGCAGCATCAAGAAAAAAGATTTGGAATGTCAGAGTTCACATTACTCCAGGCTGATAGTTGTAAACTCTTAGGTAAATGGACGCAGCATAGAGCTTCTGGATTACAAGTATTTATTTTGAACTGTTGGGATTAAGTAACAGCAACTCTACAAGAATGAATGGAGGCACAGATGGATGAAACTAGTACCTACATAAGCCAAAATGGCGGCAAATGTAGCTGCAGCCACCCAGAGCTCCCTGTTTAGCAATGGCTACACACGGAGAATGACTTATACCCAGACTTGAAACATTACTGGACTGGTTGGAACCCAGAAGGTTTTGCCTTTTTCCTCAAGCGAATTTGCCTAACTGTGCTGTGGTACCTAGACAAACCAGGCAGCATTAGAGCTCAGCTAACCTGCACCAATGAGACTGAGCCACCTACGTGGCATGAGCAAGTTTTTTGTGATATCATGGTGATAACGAAGACCTGGGTGCATCAAAACATCCCCAACCAAGGGAGAGTGTGTCCGTAACAAGAACACTTGGTGCACAGCTGATCTGGAAGTTCTACTTTAAAATGTAGGCACTTTCACCAGTCCAGGGAAATGTCTAGCATTTCTAGCTGCTATATACGGATAGCCATGATTTGATGCTACCTTAACCACGAGAAAGCTGGAGGAGAGCATCAGCAGAACAAACAAACTCCCAGAGGGCCTTTTCATCTAGATGTACACTCACAGGTCCACAAATAACACTGTCTCTATTGCCCATTACTCTCCATTAACCCCCCTAGCATACATCAAACCCACCCTGTTTGAGTTTAACTGCACAAACTGCAACTTGGATCCTTGCTCCATCTATGGATCAAGGACTTTAAGACTAAGAGACCTCAGCACCCATACGTCAGACACCATCTTGTTCAATGATGGTGTCTCACAGGGCTGTGTTCTGAGCCCAGTCCTTGTACATGCCATACAACCACAACTGTGTCCCCCCCACCCCATGGCTCTAACATTCACACCAAATTTGTGGATGATACAACCGTCGTGGAACTGATCAAAAACAATCACTCGAAGTCTCCTCAAAAGTAGGAGGTCCAAGTACTGTCAACTTGGTGCAGTAAAAACTACGCCAACTCAGGATAAGGAAGACTAGAAGAAATAATCTTTAAATCCCTTCATGCTGCACTAAGGCCCAAGTATTAAGGTGGAAGCAGGCCCCAACCTTAAGTTCATAGTAGTGCACATCTCAGAGGACCTTGCTTGGAACATGAACGTCACTCAAATTATTAAAAAAGCCAATCAGCCTTTTGATTTCTATAAAAACACAGGACCATACTTCCCCAAATCTGCACAATAGACTATGTTTTAACTTACAGATATACAAGAATAACAGTGGGATATACAGAGAGGTATACTCCCACCACAAGGGGAGATCTGCTCAAGGAATGTCCATTGAAGCTGCATAAAAGAGATACAGCCAAACAAAATGTCATTTTATCTTGCATGACAGTAAAGCTTCTTTTGCAAAGGTAGTGTCTGTACCCCTACTGATGACATAAATTTTAGTTAGATACAAACAAAGCCTGTCTGGATGTGTTTTGTAGAGCACCAAGAGATAGAGATGCAGGATTATGAAGAGATCTGCTGGCAGAAAGTCACAGAAACCAAGACGTGCATGCGGCCTCTGGGGCCCAACAAAAAGACCACCTTCACCGAGTGCTGCTGTCGGTTCGGAGAGGGCTGGGGAATGGACTGTGCCTTGTGTCCTGACCGAAACTCAGGTGAAGAATAAACACACACACACACACATACACGCACACACTGTTACAAGTCTGGCACAACAAGCTCCTCCATAACTAAATTTATCTAAATGTAAAAATGAGCTTTTTCATACAGATTGTTGGTGACCGAGGAGTGGAAACGGCATGTAAATACTATATTTTACAACTCCCTGCAAACTCAGAAATTAAACTAGTTAAACAAAATGAGGTAACACACACAAAAAAAACACTTGTAAAGAAAAAAATGCTACAATAGAGAAACGGTACATTCTCAGAAAATAACGATCCATTTTTTCAGAGCAGAAAAATGGAAACCTGCTGCAAACAAAACCTGCTGCAGATTTCTTCATAGGTACATCTATCAACCAGTACAAATTTTGGCTCTCACAGACATGTTAGTTCTTCTTTAAGAAGCCCTCCTGTTCTCCACTCATTACCTGTATTAACTGC
>JAUZNJ010002667.1:0-17036 GCA_034780135.1 Jordanella pulchra | reverse complement strand
CCCCCCCCCCCCCCCCCCCCAAGTGATAAAATAAAACTATTGATGTCATGAACTGCAGCACTAATAAGAATATATGTAAGCTATGTATGAGATTTTTGGGAAGTCCAAAGTCGGTCCTCGAGGGCCGAGGCCTTGCAGGTTTTTAGAAGTTTCCTTGATAATTATAGTTTCGCTGAAGCCTGTTAATCAGCTATCAATGGAAATCAGTGGTGCTGAAGCAGGGAAGACTCTAAAACCTGAAGGACAACGGCCCTCGAGGACCGACTTTAGACATGTAGACCTTACTGTAGAGAGAAAGTATTACATTGGAATATTTTTACATAATATCAATGAACTAAAAGTCCAGTGAAGAAATTCAAAGAGGTGTTTTGATGCATTTTAATAATCCAGGTAAAAAAATCAAGAAAAGTTGAGCAAGTCTTTTTGACAGGTTCTTTTTTGTCAACTAAGAAGAACCTGAAGAGTGCTATTCTTAGTGAATATCAGGGCGGGTCTGTGGAGGCAGAGAGAGGCTTTGCTTGGCACACATCTTGTTTCAGTCTACAGACAGTGCTCAACATCTGTGGAGGTAATATTTCAAAAATTTACTAAAGATGTACTCAAACTTTAGTGAAATGCTCCTTTAAACACCACAGCCTGCATGCCTGTTGGTGAACATGTCTATGTGCTTATGATCAAACATGACCCATCTTGAGGAAGGATAATGAACCGTGTCACAAAGCTCAGCGGGGGATTTACAACATGAAGGTACAGCAAGTCAAAATCTTGAAAGAATACTTCCCACACATATACATTTATACCACCAAAGATAAAGGGAGTTTGGGTGAAAATATGTACCCAACATGGTACAGGAAGATCTGTTTAAAAGTTCCCATTAAAAGCAGCTGAATGACCTCCCGTTTTCAGCCAAGTTCAAACATGCATAAAAGCTAGCCAGTCAAGGACCCATTATGGAAACAGGGGAACTTTTAAACCGCTACTACTGTATAAGTAAGATGTACCAGACGCAGTAACATTTGATTCAGTGATCAGAACCACTTATGCATCCATTGTACCGCTACATGTTTCAGCCTTTAGTCAGTTTTTTGTGCAACACAATGGAGATAATCTTATTGACATTAATTAGTGGTGTTATTGGTTCCTGGAAGATTCAGTAGAGGTAACCAGCTTGACAGTTATTAATCATATTAATAACTAATGTACCTAATAGGATGTTATAAGAAATGACCCCGGCTGAGATATTTGCTCTTACTTCGCACCACTCTCAATCTGTTATTTCAGTGGAGCTTCCCGTATGATAGCAGTGTTGTTGTTCTTATCAAATGTCAGCCCTGCTTTAATGTCGACATGTTCTCGCCTGATTCCTGATCTCCCTGATCACACATGTAGCCACATGCTGACTCCCTCTTCCCTCCCCCAGAGTCTCCCCAAGGTGCCAGGGGCTGTGGCAACGGGTGCTAGTGCAGACATCAGGGAACAGTTGGCATACCATCACACCAGGCTGTATGCCCAGATAGTCATACTAACGAGCCGGGAGCATACCCATTGCCTATGGTCTGGACTCTCCAGAATGTGCATGATGTAATTTTGTCACCTGTTGTGCACTTCCTTTTACACATTCATCAGTAGTTACTACTATTGTCTTTTTTGATGAAACCATCTGCCACAGCTCTTGCAACAGCTTTTGTTCTTTAGACATAATTACACACATATCTTTAACTGTGGCTCTGTATTGTCTCCAAGTCTGACAACACTGAGTTGTATTTGAGACAAAACAAGGAAAAAGATCTATTCGCTTAAAGCGATGAAAAGGTCTAACAGACTTTTTTCATTTTCACTCGGGAATAAGCTGTGTAAATACATACTACAGCCTCCAAGTGGTTTCACTTATTACTAGAGAAAAGGTCAGCTTACTGCCCCTACCCCCCACACTCTCGCCACCTCCTTGTTAAATACTGAATTAAATGTGATTACTCAAATTTTCCCAGGGTCAGTTTCATCAACAACACTCATTTCCAAAATTATTTATTCAATAAATCAATTAAAAAAGAACCAGTATGACAACATGAAGTAGGCTTAAAAATCTCAAAAAGCCCTGATCTAAAGAAATTGATGAATTAAATCACAAGTTTCAAAAGGGGTTGCAGAAGAACCACCAGACTTTGAACACCAGTGAACCACGATGAGCTCATTTTAACAGAAAAGAGAGAAAATACTGGCCAGTGCAAATCACTACTGCAAGAGAAAAGCAACGATTCATCCAGAAGGTAACAAAATAAAACAGAACATCATCTAAAGCACCTAAGGCCACACTAGTGAAGGAACAAAAGCAGCATTTTCGAAAGAATTTAAAACTCCAATAGTTTCAAGGTGGAAACAATTTCTGATCAGAGAAAATAATTTTGGAAAAGTTATTTTGTGGACTGAGACAAAAGCGGAAGTTTTTAGATGATGAGATGGTGTTGTGAAATAGACAAACCTTAACTGAAAAAGACCATTATGCCTACAGTCCATCATAGGGGTTGTAATGTGATGTTTTTTGCTGTGACTGATGCAATTATAAACTCTGCTCTATAACAGAATCAACTCAGAAGCTCTAAAGGAAGTTTTGGAGTGATCAAGTCTAAGTGGGGATTCAGACATAGTGGCGTGACTTTAAACAGTTCATGCCGCATAACACTTATATTAATCCATTTAAAGTGAGAGTTTTTCATTTTCAAGTAACAGATCTTGTAAGTTGTCAGCAAACAAATTTTGGTGCAGTGTTGTTACTTGCTGCTAGATCCCCATTCCTACAATAAAAAAGTGCTATTTTTATGAAAGGGCTCAGAATGATAATGCATTATTCATAGAAACATATAGTTATATATATATACATTCATTCAAAAACCAAGTATGAAAGCTCTCTTTGAACGAGTCTTTCTGCTCTTATTGATGTTATTATTACAGGACCTTCCTCAAAAACCTTGAAACTTTGCCTGTGCTCCTATTGGCTATTAAACAAATGCACTTGACTCTTTTGTGTTGCTTAGCAACGGAAGCCAGCCCCTGTTTTTTATATATGAAAACCCAGGATGCTGCCAATCTGGATAGTTGCAGGGTCCAATGTGCAGGAGACACTGCTGTGATGCATTTTTAATTCCATCATTGCAAGCTTTTATTGGTATAAAGAGCGGAACACACTGACAGGGGTCAGCTTCAGAGAGAGACGGGTTTAAGCCTTCAGTGTGACTGGAGATAATGACCTTTTATTGTTTAAATGTTACCTCTCTTTGGCTCCTATTAGCTTTAGAATTAAATAAAGCTACACCATTTATTAGTGATTTATTAGGTTCTAATAGAAGTACATGACATCTGGTAGGTAAAAGCAGCATTGGCACCATGTTCATTAGGCATAACAAAGACTGGGATACTGTCAGCTCAGTCGGGCAGGTTTCCTGGTAACGAGCAAATATAAGTATATGTGCTATGTTTTTTTTAACTTAATCTGTATAGCCTCAAGCCATAGCTGATAAAGGAATTTGTCAATTTAGACTGTGCCTTTGTTGCTTTTTCATCCTCAATATCCAGATGTTAGAATTATAGATTATGTATTTTTTGAAAAAGCAGAATGAGAAAACACCTTTTAACTTCATCAGTTGCCCAATTTATCCTCTGTACATCTTGTAAGATTAAACAAGATTAAATGCTGATACTGTTTATTTGAGCAAGGAGCATGACTTGTGTGCACTGCTTCATCCTGCTTAGTCTTTAGCAGATATCTTGTGTTTGCTCGAGGATGTTTACTAATATTAATATGAGCTTACCACAGGCCTCATATGTAAATTGAATATTAGCTTTTAGGACAAATAAAGGGTAAAAAACAAGGTACAAGACTCTATATTTGTTTTTCATTGCTTTTTACTGTCTTTCCATCTTTGCTCATTAATGTGTATTCACACATTGTGATCTGCTTTTTTGGTCACACCTGAAATCTGTATTTGTTATTTCCAACTTTGAAAAAGCACAGGTAAGTTACCATATGGGATTATTTAGTTTACAACAAGCCATCCTATTTATATGTGATCTATAGTAATAATATAAGTGAAGCATAAAAGGAACACATGGCTACAGCTTAGGTTGCCATCAGATAACATACCTGATTGCACCTGTACCTTACAGTCGAGTCTCCTCTGATCATGCTGTCATGACTGGTGTTTGTGCTGAAGTGAAAAACATCTGGAACACATGTAAGACTTTGAAGGGTTTATTTTACTTTATAATGAAGTTAGAATATATGTTTATAGGCAGTTCATTTTATGATCAGAAATCGTTTTCAGGGACAATGAGTTACAAAGGTATGCACTCTGGAAATGGGAGGAATACAATAGCACAAAGCTGCTTCCCTGCTTTTTTTCAAGGCACTTTATGACATAATTACAGTTTTTCCCTGAGCAGCTTTCACCACACGATTCGGTACCATGCCTAAATTATGCTTTTTGATTGCAGTAATTAACATTACTGAACACTGATTCGCACAGAGACCAAATCAGTGCATTTTAGGGGGGATTTTAAAGGGCAGCTTGCTGGTGAACAAACTGGAAATCTTGTCATTAACGTCAGCACCATCTGTGCGTGCAGGGGTGCAAAGGTGATGCATACTGAAGGGCACTTGCTTGTGCTGAGCGGTAGACTGGGACTTGTTGTTCTTTGATGAGTGTCACAACAAAATCACTAGTCTTCCACTCAGCATCACCAATACTTCATCCCAGCTTCGACTGCATTCACAACGTTGTGCATCGGTCTGCAAGTCTGAAAGAAAAAAAGAAATACATTTGGAAACTTCAAATTGCTTTCTGATTGGGATGCCAGTCCTTCATTTATGCCATAGAGTGAAATTAAGAATTAGAGGCATTTGCTGCGCACAGCATGTGTCACTGGTGCTGCAGAGCATGAGCTCCCAGCGTGTCAGGTTGTGAACTTTAGTCACCGATGGAAACGGTACATGCAATCTCCATCTCTGCTCTTTCCTCAACCCATTTCTCTCTGAAGCCTGTTGACATTCCATCCTTCCTTTGTTGTTTTAATGCCAACCTTTCAGCTCCTCTCAGAAGAGCGAGACAGGAGGGGTGCTGGGGTGGCGCAGAGGGGTAGGGGGGACACAGAAAAAGAGAATGAGGATCACAGCCCAGAAATCTTACACTGTGCACAACTAAAAGCTTACAGAGGGGGTATTTGTGTGCTCCTCTGTCTAATAGGACACATTTGGAGTGAAAGAGAGAGAACAGACGTAGAGAATGTCCTGCATCCCCAGTATGTGTTTGAGCTGGTAGCTATGCAACAAGACTGGGAGCGAGTAGGAGTGGGGGGATGGGAAGATAGGGACCAGTTTAGTGAGAGGAAGGAAGTGAGGCAAGAGGGTAAAAGGGGAGGAGGGTCTTTGAGTGCAAACTAGAATAAAAGGAACTATTTGTACTAATAGGAGAACCTGTTACAGATAATCTTTAACAAACTTATTTATTTTCGTGTCGATTTAAAGTAAATTAGGCAACTTCCTCTAAAGAATATAAACATCTGCTCAAAGGGATCAATTCAAAGGCTAAGTAAAAAACAAAAATCAATGGATGTGGTGGTGTGATCAGGAATAAACCTTTAACACTGAGGAAAAAAACTCCCAGATGAAGCTGTTATTCCCCCCGGATCGGCAGGTTGGAGGGAGGAGAAGGATTGGCCACAGACGTGGGAGCTGTCCAGTGTCTCGGTGCTGAATGACGCCCTACTATTCCTCCATCTCCTCCTCAGCTCTTCGCCTCGGCCCAGGAAGAAAGGGAGAAAACATGCCACCTGTTGCTGCACCCAACTTTTCTCTCAGGAGGCTAAAAAAGCCAAAACATCTCTAATACCAGGAATATAAATTCTGCCAACGCTCGGAAGTGTTTAAATGTTTCGTTTTCCCTTTTTTCTGCTTTCTTTTTCCTTTCTCCTCGGTCTCAAATCACAGCTACACATGACGACATGATAAACACTAATTTTTCTTCAGGCAAGGCAAAATGAAAAGGGGAAAGGCTGTCATTTCATATCTATGTTAGAACCTTTCCGCATTTTGTTTTTTTGTTTTCTTTTGATAACAAAACTGATTTTAATTGCGTTTGATCGAAAAAAAAATAGAAAGGTTGCTTTTATAGCACCGAGATTCTGCAAAACAAGCAAGCCAAAATATTTCTGTTTAATAAATCATAATAGAGCATCACATACTCACCGATTAATTATTCCGATGAACCCCTGAGCATCCCAGGCCTGTGCTGTTTTACTGTTTGCGTTTTCCCCCCTGCTTTTCTTTCTTACAGCCACAATCTAAGCCCTCCCATCCGAGCTCCACGTAATGGTTATCGTGATGTTACTGGGTAAGCTGGAGGAAGATGGATCAGTCGTGTTTATATACGTCTGGTTGCCCGGAGGAGACAAGGGGGAGGTGGGACGATGCGGAATGACGACGGAGCGAGGAGACCAATTGACGTGACTTTTATTTATTTATTTATTTATTAATTTATTTATTTTTTTCAGACCGCGTTAAGGGTGTGGCCCGGACCGGTAGCCACATTACATTTTATGAAGGTTAAATCTATGAATAAAACATATGGCGAATGAGGGTGGATTTCTATGGAGGGTGCTGATATTGCCAATATACTGTCTCTATTTCAAGAGGTTGTTTTTTTTTCGTTTTCTTTTTTTCCCTGTAGGTCTGAGGTAGTGTAATATTATTGCTACAATTTTAGCGGGTAATTGAATCTGGTGAAGAAATAATGAATAAATAATTCAAAAATAACACAAAGGGAACAACGCCTGACTCTGAGTTCACTTTAAGTCGAGCTGTTTTGTGAAGGGTTGTTGAAGACTACTAATGAAAAAAAAGCTTCACAAAGACCAAGTAACACAGCAGACAGATCAGGGGAAAAAGTTGTGAAGATGTTTAAGGAGAGTTTGTCAAGAAAGATGATAAGGGTTTGCAGCATGGTAGGTCAAATGTTTAATTATGAAAAAAATAAAATAAAAAACTACTGAAAATGTACTGAAAAGCACAAGAAGTGGTACCCAGGAAGAACACTAGTATTGGGATAAGCAAAGAATGAGTAGGCAAACAGGAGAATCCAAGAGAGAACAATGAAAATCAATGAGTAGGCCTATGTATACTGAGGCAGGTGTGGAGATAAGACAATCAAACTAAGAGATTCATTGACGGAGTTGTGTCAGGCAAGGCAGTTAAGGAAGGAAGACTCCCTAACAAAGACTAGCTGAGGTTAAACACCCACAAAAAAGAATAAATAATGAAGAACAGAGCTGAATCACGGTATTTCTAAAAAGAACACAGAAATGAGTGCATAACAAGAAATTTGATCAAAACCTAAAGGACAAATCAAAACCCAAACAGCCTAGGAATGTGACAATATTTAAAATGTTAAACATCTCAGAGTACTAATCAATCTATCATCACAAACTTACAAAAAGCATGATGCAACCACAAACCTACCGACACATTGCCGGCTTCCTAAACCGTAAATGGACTGCTAATCAGATAAGACATCTTTGGACTAAAATCTCAACAAATAAAAAAATGCTCCTTCAGATCCACAGTTCAGGGAGGGGAAACTCCTAACAGGACAAATACTGGTTTCATGCTCCTCCAACAGGCATTTAACATAGTTAGAAATTGATGTAGTTGTTGAAAAAAAAAACACAAGATGATTTATTTTAATTGTGTGAAAGAGTTTGCATAGAACTCAGCAAGAATGACTGAGAAGAAACTCGGACCAAATGTGACTAGTGCTGAACCTTTGCAACAAGATCATAAATGCTTTGTGTTGACGAAAAACTACCACTTCTAAAGAATGAACACACCAACCCTATGATAACATGTAATGGTGACAGCTTAATGCTTAGCGATTGATTTTCTTCATCATAGAGAGGGCGAATGATCAGTGTTAATAGCAAAAAAAGAGCTTAACATCGCCCAACTCTGGAAACAAGCCTATTGTTTTGGTTACAAAGGCGTTGGACTTAAGTGTATGTTTATCTTCCAGACAAACAGAACAGTGAAACATACAGCCAGAGTTCCTTCGGAATAAATCACTCTTCCTATTGAATTAAAGCACTTTCATGAAACAAATAGTCCGGTTAAAGTCCGGGCCTAAACGTAAGTCATTCAGTTTGTAAGAAAGAGGTAAGCTTTTTTAGACTCTTGTCAAATATAAGGCGATACTTTTGATTATATTTCACACAAAGTCCCAAAAAAATGTATTTAAAATATTGGTCGTAATGCGACAAAACTTGATTAACTTAAATCGATATAAAACTCTTTTTAGGGTACAGGGGCTACTTAAATGAAAATATGGGGATAGGAAGATAAAATGCAAACAGAAGGCCACAAAGTAATTTTTAATTTACAACAAAGAAGATAAATGTGTTGCCCTTGGCTCAAACCACGAAAAAAAGAAATTACGCTGCACTTTTATAAAGGTAGTAAAAGATTATAAAACTGTAGTGAGACTTCTGTAATTGGAAATTTGACAAAAACGTTGCTTGAAAGAATTTACAGAACTATTTATAATGGAGGAATTTGATTTGAAGCTGTGTATCCTCTGCTCTATTATGTCCTGAAAGTCTACAACCACTTCATTATATTACATAAGCGATATATTTAAAGTAAGAACAAACATTTGGGTGCAGCACTGGTGTAGTGGGTAAGCACACAACCATGTATGGAGGCCTCTGTCCTCAACGTGGATGTCGTTGGTTCAAATCCTGGCCAGTTGACCTTTGCTGCATGTCTTCCCCTCTCTCTCCACCCCTTTCCTGTCTGCCTACTTTCAAGAAATCATAAAAAATAAAGGCCACTGGAGCCTAAAAAAAAAAACTTTTCATAAATATCAAATGGTTGATTTCTTTAAACTATGACTGCTCCTGACTCAACCCAACTGGGACTAAAAAGGGGTACATTTAAAAAAAATGTAAATCTAAAATTTAGAAAGATATTTTGAAAATATTTCAAACTTTTTCTTTTTTAAATAATAAACCTTTATTTATGAAATGGTAAAATACGTCTTTCCTAAGGTTATGTTAAATAGCTGTCACACCTATACAAAAACTATAAAGACATTCAGAAGGCCTAAGTAAAAAAACACTTCCTAAGAACTATAAAACAATTCTATCTGTTTGAAAACAAACTTTAAAAAAATGTGACAGCATACAAAATTGCTGAAACATAGCCAGCAGTTTCAGCAACATTCGATTTGTACCAGTTTGTTTGACTCTCCAATCACTTTAAAGACGATGCGGAAAGTCCTCTTTTTATCATGACTTTCATACAGCCCTGATCTTAGTCCGACACAAGGTTTACTGGGACTGTTGACAAAGTGTGACCAAAGCAGCCTGTTGGGCAATAAACCATGATTTTAATTTTGGACTTCGGGGACCAATGTTCATGCAGATATTAGCTTGATCATTGATTGAGGAAGATGCTGTCGGCTTTGCATCTCCAATCTCTAACTACTGCAAACTCCCTCTCTCTTCAGGACAAAGCAGTTGCTTCATGCTTTTCTCATCCTCTTTCGGGTCTGATCTTGCGTCAGCCAAAATGAAGAGGCACCATAACGGAAGGCCACAAGCTAAGGAACAGAATCTGTAGACTGAGGAAAAGCTTTGCTGACCTGGTGGCTAACTTCATATCCAAATGGCTGTAAAAACAGGCCATTCTGAAAGATATCAAAGGGCTGAGAATAAAGAGGCCCTGACATGCTAATCTGCTGAATACCAGAGACAACTCCGCCTTTCCAAAAACCTCAGCAGGGGTTACAGGTCTGGCAAAGTTAGGGTTCAGACTTCCCAGCAATATAATTTGGGTTGTTAATGATTTTTGATCATTTAATGTGCTTACTGTTGTGTAGGATGAGCTAACAAGTTGGGCTGCATGATACACAATGCTGACATGTTTTCAGATGTTGTTTATAAAACTAAGACAAGTTTTATTTCACTAAGGGTTCAAAAAAAACTAATATAACATTAACATGTATGTGTTTCCTCATACTCTCATCAGACTTTATTACCATAATATGACCAAAGATTCATTTAAGAGTAGTGCCCTCATGTCTGCTCGCTACTAGCTCAACCTCAGAAGGTTAATAATCAATTAAATCAAGGCTATTGATTTTTGAGTAAGCAAATCGTTTAAAAATATTATTATTTTACCAAATAATGTTTAATTTACTTCTTGGATTTGCATTTTGAATTGATTTGAACACATTCCAGTTGCTCTAAACTAGACAAAAGCTCATTCGACCTCATACAAATTTCTTTAAGATAAACCTTGCGTTTTCAAACATAAAATCTATGCTGAACTGAGGTATCATTTTATTGATTATGTATTTTAACCATTTTTTCCCTTCTTCTTTGTGTACATAGTAGTTTAGTTTAGTTGAGTTTCACTAGTTTAGTCAAGCATTTTTACAACTATAAATTTGACCCCTACTTGGGTGGGTATTAAATGTATCATAAATGCACAACAAGCCAACAAAACTGACTCCTGTTCTGGTGAACCTAAAACACTGTGGAAGGATAACCAAAAGCTATGATCTTAGGAAATTTAACTAAATACAAAAACATCTAAATAAAAGAAGGCAATGTCAAAGTCTAAAAAAACGTTCTCCTCATTCTTACATTTAGCAGAGATAAAAAATGGGTAAACATGATAAAATAGAATATATTCGTTTTGGGATTTAACTGTTGATTACAAAAAAAGTGTGTAAAACTGTAAAAGAATAACACATTTTTTTAATTTGACTGATTGTAGTGCAAACATCCTTATATACTGAAGCCTGTATCAGGTTATGAAAAGCTGCAATGCAATTTATCAATTCTGAGCATCTTTTTAATGGGATTATAAAATTAGAAAGTTGTGTATAACCTTAAGTTGCTCTCATATAACTGGAAGGTTAGAAGACTTCAAAGACACGTAAGAAGAACAGTTTCATGTTCATGGTTGGTACTCTGGCCTTCACAGGGCAACAACAGGACACATTCAGGTTCAAAATTACAAACCAAACAGACTAGCATTTTTTTAATTAAAAAAACAATTTCAATGTAAAAAAAATAATTTATACCCTAAAAATTAAATTAAACCTGTCATTGTGTGTGACTAGTTTTACCTCTTCTCCTATTGTGTACATTTAAAGTATTTTTTTTTAGTTTTGCTGAAATGTATTGGATTAAATTTATCCTGTTTTTGGTGTATATCCCCAGGTTTTTTTTTTTTCCTCTGTCACCTAATAAACATTAGAACATCGAGCTATTTAAATCCGAGCAGCAGAAGTCATTAAACAGCTCATTGCAGTTTTCAGGTTGTGGAAAAAATATAAACCCAACCCCTATTTTATTAGAGTAAGCAGAGCTGAGGTGAGTGACATTTCTGTGTGTAAATAGGGCCTTTTCTGGGCTCTGTTTCTTTGGACAAAATGGCCAAATGAAGGAGCCTTGTTGCTGCAGCTAATACTGATCACAGAAGCTTTGTTCCTTTGATTTCACTCTCACCTAGTTATCAGGAACACACAAAAGTCGGGCTTAGGGAGGAACCTGGGGAAAGATCCTGTCCTCATTGAGGGGCTTTGGTGGAATAATGCACATCACACTCTGTGTCTCTTGATGGGAACATCAGGAGGTAGGATTATTCATATTAGAGATCCCCCCTCTGTTTTCCCCACTGCTTTCAGGGCTTAATGTTAACATCTGCCTACCGTGATGAGGCATAGATGAGCAGGAAGACTGTGCTGAAAGTCCACCATTCAGATGATTTATCTGATCACTATAATGGAGCAGGCATGTTATTTCGATATTATAATGGAGTTCGAAAGGAAGAAAGGCTCAGGCTCTTTGGTGTCGATGGAAGCTGAGTCACCTGGGCCCAAAGAACCTAATAAAAAACAAAAACAAAACACCTTTATATCTCACTTCAAAGTTACTCAATAAGCTTATAATTGCTTGTTTCTTGATAAATGTATTTTTTCTGCTTTTATGCAGAAATCTATTTCTGATTTGTAAATTAAAACAAAAACAAAAAGAGTGTAATTATTCGCCCATCATTTTGCATGTATTTAGGCCCTTCAGCTGTTGTTGATAACATCCATTTGCTGTTTTTAATGGGTAGCAGTGAATTTGGATAAGCTGCAGGGCACCTGCAGAGGTGTGGGAGCATTTTAAGGCTGTGAACATTTATTATGTTTCATCCTCTGGGTCAAAACTAAGCCTGTGTGTGTGGGTTGATCCAGGAATATGATGGAAATATACAGACCCCCAGGAAAAAACAGTTACACCCCCCCCCCCAAAAAAAACAGCTTTTTGGCTTGTAGAAGCTTTAATATAAACAAATCTGTTTTAAAATCAGCACTGGTTAAAATTAAAATAGATAAAATGTTCATTATGCCTTTGAGAACAGACAATCTGAATCTCAGGAAACATATCCTTCTGGGGAGAGCTGAAGCAAAAGTTTACCTTTAAGATAATTTGTCTAAGGTTGAATGTACAGGTGTGGGAGCAGATGTGGGTTTGAGTGGCTCCCTCTTGTGTTTCCTTTGGATTTGGCAGACAAATCGATTATTCCACTTAAAAAAGGTCTTAATATTATAAATAAATGATAAGAAATACATTGTAAAAAAAATAAAACACTGTAAGGTACATTTAATGGTGTAAACTAGTTTCTAAATATTTCTGGCTTGGGTGCCAAAGTAGTCAAGCTTAAATTACCGACCGACCACAGAGAAAAAAAAATCTCAAAAAAAGTCTATTAAGCATAACACTAACCTGAAATTTGATTATAGAAGTTATGGAAACCAAACAGTTTTGATGAAAAGAGTAATGTGTCTGTCAAAAAGGAATTTGCAAACATTCCAGCATTTCTCTAAATGTCAGTTTGTTTTTTACATTCATTGACTTCTTGTTTTTCCTCTTTGCACATTGCTGAGACCTTTTCTAAACTGTTACCCCACCAACTATTTAGACCCAGAACACTATCGGCTAAATATTTTAAAATACAACTTTTTGAAATAATCTGCAGAATCGCCACTTCTGCTATACTTTCCTCCTGGTTGTGCCATACGCTTGCATCTTGCAATGTCCTCAATCTGCATTTGACACTAAAATATTTCTGCTGTTAATCAGCTACTCAGTAAAAAATATTGCAACATCCTTCGCAACTTTCCATTCTTGCTTAACGTTTGCAAGTATCCATCTGCAGTGATCACTGGATAAGAATTAAGGTACATCCTAAGAGTTACCATATATGCTCATAGGTTAGGAATAATTCCTATAACCTAAAATACTTTCAAAACTGAGACAAACCTTAAATATGTAAACAAAGAATTTAAGGATACGTAAAGAGAACAACCTGGGATCATTCTCTTTTTCAGTGGCAAGAATTGGCTGCAATTAATGCAATTGGAAATTTGTGGATTTTAAACAACTTTCAGCATTTCTAAATTTTACATTTGCAATTAACTGCATTGAGAAATGTAAAATATTTCACTTTAGTACTTTTCGATCTCTTCATCTAACAGAAATTGCTTTACTATTGTTAGACATCAGTGAAATCATCCTGATAATTAGATTTAAAGGTAAGGAACCTTTAACAATGAAGAATTAAAGTTCTGGTTCAGGGCTGAGGAAAAAAAAAAGATCTCTTGTGATTTGAGGTACATGGAGGATAGTAGTCCTCCCTCAATATATTTGGGGTTTAATCTCAACCCTCAGGACCTTTGCTGCATATTTTGTCTTCTCTTTCAACTTCCTGCTCAATACATAAAAAAACGGAAGGCTTGTCAGAAATCCAAAAAAGGTAAGATTTGTGGAAAACAGTGAGAACAAGCAAAACATCAGAGACTTGACAAGATATGGGCATTTATTTCCTGATCAAATCTTGGTAGGGAAAACCTTTTTAATGTCTGTGGTTTACACTGGCAGGATACATTTAAGGTGGCATCAAAAGAAATTGAGATGTTTGCAGCAAAATTGCTCATCTATTCTCAACATGCTTCTATGTATGGAAAAATAAAAGTCATTCATGTAAGCCTGCAGTGGATGTCTGATATGGTTTAAGATGTTTATCCAAAAGGCTTGAGCTCAAACAACTCAGCAGACCAAAGAATTTCAGCAAACATAATTATTTTGGTTCGATAATTTCACTTTCTTACTGCAGGAGTTCTATTGTGGTTTAAGTCAACTGATAAAACAAAAACAGCTTTTTTTGTTCTTTATCGTATAATCCACAAAAAAGGATAATATAAGGAAAAGAATCCCATATATGTCAAACTGAAATTATATATCTTCATAGTAATTACACCTGTAATATCGTTCTTATGTACAGTGTTTCAAAAGTCCGCTTCTTCCTGAACTTAAGATATTAAGAAAAATGTATGAACATTTGTCCTAAAATGAACTCTTGAGGTTAAAACAAATAAGGCTTTTTTTGAGGAAATCCTTGTTGTTTGAATTCTCAAAACACAATTGGTTTAAGTTGTTTGTAATCAGTGTGCGTGACCCACCAGGAGCTCTCAGAAAACTTGACAGAAAACCCAGAAAAGGAAATGATTCCTTTGAGTTAACAAATCCAGACACAGTCCAGATATTCGTCTGAAAACTTCAGCCACAGACATCAGAGTAAATCCACAGGCCTTTCAAACAAACAGAATTATCAGAATATAGCTTAAAAAAAGAAAGAAAGATTAAAAGAAAAATAAATAAACAATCAAAACGACAAACTTAATATATTTTGGCAGGTATGCACAGAGTCAGTTTGTAAACAAAACACAGACGGCTGCAAAAATCCTCCGGTCTGCTTGAAGAGGCAGTGGTTTACTCAGTGTGTGCTGTCCTCGTCCTCTCAGCTCTCCACAATCTGACTGTGCATCTCTGCAACACCTCCCAAACTCGGCTACAACATGGCTCAACTATTTCAAGGAGAGGTAGCCCCCCTCTGAGGATGGCATGCAGAGATGGCTTCCTTTCCCGTTTTCGCTCCCTTGCAGAACCAACTACCGGATCCTGGTGAAAAGGTTCAACACCGAAACGGATTCCTGAAAGGGAAGGTAGATAAATCACACATGAGAAATACTCTAACAGCTATGCACTACCAATTGCAAGGTGGAGTTAAAGGAATCAAACATTTTAACAGTTGTTGCAACCTTAGTGGATCTCATTTTACTGAAGACGTTCCAGAAGCGAAGTGTTTCATCGCCCGCCCCGGTCACAATGGCCTCTCCGTCAGGTGACATGGCCTGCACATAAATCGACGTTACACGTCAAGTACAGAGCAACTCTTCACTGTCCAATCAGAACACGTTCTACCTTCCAGCCAAAAGTTATTTTTAAACCAAAACTGTTCCATTGTAGAAACGGTGCCGGTGCTCGAGTCAGAATCTGACTGGTTCTATCAAGGGAACGGTTGGTTTCCCCACAGAGAGCCAACCAATTTACATATTCGACCCTCCCTCTGCTGTGTTCTGGATCATAGAAGAGGTAAACAGTTTGACCCGTATGACTCATTATTGGTCTCAGAATCTGTGAAAAAATGTCAGAAAACCAGCTTTGATCTAGAACCAGTAAGGTAGATTAGATTGAAACCAGCAGAACAGCAAACAGGAGCTACAATTAATAAATAAAATTGATACACCCTCAAGCTGCCTGTGTTTTTTTTGCATCTTTTGACATAAGGAGATTCTACACACATTTGCTCACTTCAGCATTAAGATTACATAAACAGTTAAAGTTGATGAAATGGCCTTTATACAACTTTAAGTGTGGAAACAATAAGAATGAGTAACAATTAATAAATGGGGAGACCTTGACCTCATTGAGATGCTGTACGGTGAATTAACTGGGCTGAACGTTAAACCTATGAACCATTTTGCAGCTGAAGGCAAAGATTGGAATAAACTACTAGAAACCTCAGAATGAAGCCAAACAAGGAAAGCCCAGCATTTGGTGAAACGTTTTAAACTTTTTAGCAGGAAACATTTTGTTGATATATTTTACCCCCAAGAAAAATCAACATGTAGTAGAAGGCTGATTAGGCTGTAATTAAATCGTTTTCCTTTCCAGATGAAAAAACATGAGACTAGACATCAATATGTGAACATTTCTAAATAAGGCACTAACTGCTAAGATTAAATCTGATAGTGTTTAAGAGCAGAGATGGAAAAATGGTGCTAATGTGTCTGAGACCACCGCTCTGTACCGACCCACTTTATACCTTGTAGTAAATAAAAGAAAAGACGGCAACAGAAAACAGCAGGAAAATGAGAGACAAGTTCAATAATCTAACCTATTTATAATGTTTAATCCCAGTATTTGTGCCTAAATGATTCAGATCGTCAGCAACATTAACTCTGTAGATTAGTCCATCTAGAGCTCCTGACCAAAGCTGTTCTTTTCAAATCATATAAAAAAGTTTCTTTGAGATACAGCAGAGCTGCTTTATTCAACTGCAGAACTTTAGACACGTTTAGGGATTATTGAGAAAGTGTCACTGGATGAGTTTTTTTCTTAATCATTAAAGTATTCTTCCTAATTTTCTAAAAATATTGATTCAAATGCCTAAATTTTATTACAAAAACAAAAATACTCATGATTCTTCACTAAAAATATTTTATTGCATAACACTCGTTATAGAAGTTTTCTTTTGCACTTCTGATTTCCTTTTTCCTTCTAGAAACACTGCACCCTTACCAGGTAGAGAACTCTGTAGGAGTGTCCTGTGAGTTTGGCCACTTGTGTTAAGGATGGATACTTCCACACCAGGATCTGGTTTTGGGAATAACCGTGTGTGCTAACCTGGAGAAAAGAAACAGAAAGGGGGAAACAATTAGTTCTGCTGCCTTTATTTGTTATTCTTTTGATTTGTCAAAAACTAAACCCATTCCTTTATCTGTTGACATCCTCTCAATTAATGGATTTAATATTTAGATAGAAAAATGGTGCTTAAGAGGAGATTTTTTTTTGTACAGAATTTGACCGAGCTG
>JAUZNJ010002656.1:2742-18630 GCA_034780135.1 Jordanella pulchra | reverse complement strand
ATAAACTGTTGAACTTTTTCCCTGCTTCCGTGTGGTGTTCTGCATGTGGGTTAGAGCTCTGAAACCCACCATGACACAATCTGCATGGACGTGCCATGAAAAGCTTCTAGACATGATTTATTTTGCATTGCTGAGGAGCACAAAATAAATCAGAATATTTGAAAGTTAAATATCTTAAACAATCTCTATCTTTGTTACACAATGTTGGGCTGAATGCGATCAATCTTCCAAAATGACTTTAATATGTTTAAAGGATCAGCTCTTTTGATTTTAGCAAACGGAAGCGCATTCTGAGCATTAAATGTTCTTCAACAAGTTTAAAAAGAGAACAGAAGCAATAAGTTAAAGAGACACATTATGTGAAAAATAAATAATTTTTGGAAAACTGTCGAGAAACAGAAATGATAAAGGACTGATTGGACGCCATATTGGTCGAATTTTAAAGTTCATATCCCGTTCAAACTGCAAGCTAACATTTTAATTAATTTATACCTTTTAAGTGCAGACCTGATCTACAGTAGATCTAAAGAATCAAGATGAGAAAGGAGAGGGAGAAATTAGAGAATATCACGATCATCATGCTGGAAAGTAATGAGTACCCAGGAAAAATATACTTCAATTATAATTTCACTATGATAACAATGACATATTTTTCTAATATTAGACCACCTTAGGATTTATTTTATAAATACGAAGATTTTGATAAAAATGTCCAGTTCTTCAAATAGGATTTTTTTTTTCCAAAATCGAATAAATACCTACAGTTTTAATTTTTCTGAAATAATGTTAATGCAATAAAATCACACTTATTCTAAACCTCATTGCACATATTTACCAGCATTCCCAGTTGTATCTGTACATGCTCATGCATCTTAATGGACAAGAGGAGGTCTGAGGATGTAAATATTTGCTTGTGTGTGTTGCAGATAAGTACATTTCGGAATAGCGATGTGGCAGCCAAGGTCGTGACACCGAATCAGTCGCCTGAAGGCAACTTCTTGAAGACGGCACCTCTCCAGTTCTGATAGGCTTTGCAGTGGGACCGGCTTAAGGCAAACGCTTGGTCCTAATGACGTGTTCCAGGTGAAGTCCCCCTGAGGAGACAAACAGATATTATTCATACATTACAGCAGACAAATCCAACCATTTTACATTTAAACTCAAAAATTTTCATCCACGTTAAAGATTTCTCCTTTTTTTTTTTTCCTTGTCTGTCACACTTGAACATCTCAGTTTTTAATTTGAGCCAAAGACAACTTGACATCACGGTATAATTATGACACATTGTTTAAACAAACACTATTGATTGGTTGGATTAACTGACATGATGCTGTGTGTTGCATGTATAATATCCTAATCCTGTAGCTTAACCAGAGCATTCTCGATTTCAAGATCACAAACTGATGGCTTGGACATTCAGCATATACAATACACATAATTGAAAAAAAACAACAAAAAAACCTGAAAACTAAAGCAGAATCTATTGCTACATTAGTAACTGCAACACATCTAGGTCCTAAGGAAGCACAAAAGCAGCACTAGAACATCCTCCGCTTGCCATCGTGTTCATGTGTCAGTGTGATGCTCCTTTTTTTTAAATGCATTCTTATTCATATGCCAAATATAAAAGGATAGAAATATTTTTTAAAGGTTCAAGTTTTCTTCCTCTGATCAGTAGAATTTTCCCCAAAAGTCTGGGGGATCGTTAATATGTGTTTTGCCAATTGTGGCAAATATGAGGTGGACTTTTCTCTGCTATTGTTCAGCTGTAGTTTTCTCTCTCATGGATGCCATTTTTGTGACTTTTATTTCTTATGGTTATAAAATGAACCCGGACTTTAACTGAGGTAAGTGAGACAGACAATGTTTAAGACTTTGTTCTGTTGTCTTTAGCGACCTCTTTAATTAGTGGTTTGGTCCTGGTGAGGTTCCTCAATAGTTCACTTAGTCTATAGGTCACGATACATTTTCAACAGCATGTAGATAATTAAATTGGACTAATAAGAATAATAATTTAACAAGTGTGCAAATATATTTCTCCATAAAGACAGGTTATTAGGATAGCTTTTCACCTTAAATAGATTATATTGTCATTTTAAAAAATATATTTTTCTATTTATTCATGTTTTAATTAGAAATGAATTGTGTGTGACAAAAAAGCAAAGATAGAGTAAAGCTATAAAGAAGCTAAGATTAATTTCTTAGCACTGAATATCAAACTCAATGGGGCTTTTGGATGCAAAAACTACTTTTTAATTCACAATTAAAAGATGCAAACTGCCTTCAGAGCACGACTGCTGTAAAACTGCAAATCTGTTTTAGATGTTCATCTTCAGTTGTGTGAATTCTGCAAGAAACGGATCATTTACAGAGAATATTTTAATATAACTAAACATCTCATTTTAATTCTAATCTTCTGATTCTAAACACATCTGCTTTAATGTGTGATAATATTTCATTATAAAGCCTAAAAAAAAACATTTTAAAGCATTTCTGAAGATTTACCAGAGTAGTAATAAAAGGAGCGTATAATCAGATTTTACATTCTCAACTTTTAAGTATCGTCATGCTGAAGATTAAAGTGCTTTGATCCACATCTATTGAGTCAATCATTTGAGTCATGTCCCAAAGAGGCTTAGTAACTCATTATCAGGATAAGGCTTATTTTAAAATGGCTCACTTCCATTTAAACAAGGATTAGGACTGAATTGGAGTAGCAGAAATATTTTACTCATACACACAAAGCATAAGGAGTGGAATATAAAATGTCGCAGGGATCTATCCACCTCCAGGTTTCTACTACTGCATCACAACAGCCAAAACAGTCAAAACATATCTTCAGTGACAACAACAACAAGGAGTTCTGTAACAACTGCTAAGC
This sequence comes from Jordanella pulchra, assembly GCA_034780135.1. Classification (NCBI taxonomy): domain Eukaryota; kingdom Metazoa; phylum Chordata; class Actinopteri; order Cyprinodontiformes; family Cyprinodontidae; genus Jordanella; species Jordanella pulchra. The sequence goes on along the minus strand of JAUZNJ010002656.1, from coordinate 15,749 downwards.
CCACACAGTGTCTTGAAGTCAGCATCATCATGTCAGTTTGAGACTACATGAAGAGACACAGATAATCCCATGAGTCAAATTTCACAAAGGAGATGATACCAAGTTTCTAAAATGTTGGAACAACAACCTTCAGAACAATGTGGAAGAGGAAAACTTCTACCCCATGCACCCCAAGCTGTCATTTAAACATCGAAAGCAACAAGAAGTATCCAGAATTCTAGAAGATCATTTATTTTATCAAATAAAAAAGGAAAATTCATACACTATATCTTCATTGCACAATTTTGATAATAATAATAATCTACAGCAGACTGACACCTGCAGATTATATGGGATTCCCAAGCATTTAACAATGGCTGTAGAAGTTTTATATTTGATCTTTACCAACTTGAATCAGAATCAGAGGAAGCTTTATCACCCAGTAGTTAAAAGCAGCAGGAATTCGCTTTGATCATAAGGTGCTACAAAATGACACAAGTTCAAATGACAGAAAAAAAACTAAAATATCTAGTTTGAAATAAAGCAAATGTGTAGAAATAATAAAAGAATGTTGTGGTTCTCCATCATTCTCTGATAACTTGATTTCTGAAGGAAATACAGAATCTAAAAAAAAAATGTGGACCGTTGAGGAATAACACAGTCCTGTTCTTCCTTAACTCAGATAATATATTTTTGACATTTTCTGTGGTTCATGAATGGTTGCAAAACTTAAAACTCCCCTGACTGTGCAGCCCAAACCACTGCCATAGCATAAACTTACTCTTTTTGTATTGAATTAGTTAAATAAATATGCTTTTGTTTTACTGACATGAACCTGTAGCGTAACTAACATACTTTTTGGTATTCTATTCTCTGTGTTGCAGATAGAGGAGAAGCTACATCTCAACCTAGAGAGATGCAGTAGTTAGAAATTTTTATTGACATGAAGAAATTAAGTTGTGGCAAGAGGCATTAGTGCTGAATGCAATTGATCTGTGTGAGCAGGTAGATCTAGGTAAAAGTTGTCTTCCTCCTGGAGTTGGACTCTGGTGGTGGACTAGAAGCAGAAGAGTGGAATGAAGTGGGTGGAGGGGAGGAAGAGGGTTTGCAATTAAGCTGGAAAGTGGAAGCATCCTTGGCTTTGGAGATTTAAACGCAGAGCCTGGAGCAATGATTTGCTGAGGGGAGAGCATAGACCCGTATCGATAGGCTGTAGAAGGGACACATAAAGAGGCGAAGTAAGTGTCTTCCAGTTGAACTGATGCTTAGACTTCATCACCAAATGCTTTGGAGGAAGCGAGCAGACAGAATCCAGTTTCTCTGGAGACATAAGGTGGGTAACACATCTGAAGTTACAGCATTGTTTTTTATGCTACAAATACAACAAAAGCATTTACACAGGTCTCCAAGTAATGACATGCATTGTTTTTATTAAAATCAGGTTTAATACCAAGAATACCAATGGGTTTGCATCGAGCACATGTTCAGGCAAAGGACCAGGGGGTCTGATAAAAAACTATGTACTGATGTTGTGGCAAAAGTGAAAAGCAAAGGCATTATCATAGAAAATGTGGACAAAAGCTAGCAAAGGGATATTATGAACTAAGGAATATCACTGATTTCAAAGGTAAGTCCTTCTGCTGTAGAGAGATGAATACATGTGTGGTCTTCTCTATTGGAAAAAGGATACTAACCTATCAAAACCCTCAGAGAAAGAGGTAGTATCTACCATCTCACAGAAACTTTGGCTTAAGCAAGATGTAAAATCAAATTATTTGATGTATGTATATCATAGCATTTTGAAATTCTTACATTTAAGATATAGTAAATCAAAGGTTTTACCTAAACCTGTCCTACAAAATAATGTGGAAATTTAAATAGTTTTTTTTCAGATATAAATCATTTGATTTTATTATTTTTGCATACAGGCATTTTTCATGCTCATATTATGTAATCAAGAGTTATATTTATCTGAAATCATGAAGGCATATTTTCACCAGAACCAGAAATCATACAGTAAATTCTTAATTTAAAGAAGTTTTTTTCTCTACATTAATTCTGAGTTTAAAAAAAACTTTAAATATTTTCAAAGATATCTTGTACCTATCAGCAGTTGTACTGAAAAGTTTACTGTTGTAATGTTATTGATGCACCTTTTTAATCCCTGTCAGCATTTGTTTTTCTTTTATTAAACATTTTTTAGCTACCTTTATATTTCCCTAAGCTGTGAAGGGTCATTAACTATTATTCTTTATAAATCCAAATTAGTGTTGATGTAATCTGCCAGCAGAACGAAGATATTTGGCAATGTTTTATAAGTCAGAGGTTATGATTAATATATTGAGCAAATCGTGCCCGCCAGGTTTTACACACTTACATTCCTATGTATGACTATGCTTAAGGTGAGACGTTCTCTGTGTGGCTGATGCAAATGTAAGCTGACTTCCCACACTTTCTCCTGACGTCTTCGTTTCTGTAATTTCTACGAATTGTCCTCAACATTGTCATGCAATCCCTCTCTACCTGGTGCATAATTAAAAGGTGCAAGTGGGTCGAGTCCAGACATGCCAGGCGAGTGCAGTTTTACTTCAATACTTTTCCAGTTATAAAAGCAATGAGATCTCATTTTCCAAAGGTGGTATAGGGTGTTTTTAAACAATTATAACTTCTCCAATTTGTCGTAGTGAACGGAAGTGAGACCTAGACAATGGCACCCAATTCTGACAGCCCAGTCCCCTTCCTTTTTTTACTAAATGCTATTTTGGGAACATCGATGTTTTATTGTATAAGCAGTAATAATTGCTTTTTTTCTCCACATATTCATGTAATTATGATATCTAAATAAACAAAAAAAATGTTCAAAGTTAAAATAGATATAAAAAAATATGCAAAGTTAATGATTTCAATTAATTTGGGTGTTTTTTTTACATCCCAGCAAATCAACTAAATAATCCTGTTGAAAATGCAGTAATAATTATTTTCAGTACCATCCTGTACTCAGTGAACATGAATATTGGATACAGGTGTATTTGCCTGTGTAGCTAATTTTAATTCAAAGTCTAGCTGAAAAACAGCAGTGCTTCCTAGAAAACAATGGGAGGAAACCTGCAAGGTGGTTCATACAATATGTCTGGATAGATTACGCTGATCAAGTAAACTTGAGTAAGATCCACAGAGGCTATGAAAATTCAATTTAAGTTGTTATATTTGTTGTAGAATTATTTGTGCACTAAAGGTTAACTAAAAGGATTTAACTTATATATATATCACAGTGCTTCACTAAGGTATTTTTTCCTAAACATGTAGAATATTACAGCTTAAACCTTCTTTTTATCACATTGAGGTTCTAGGTTCTAAGTGCTTTAAGAACTGGTCTGAAATGTGAACCAAGTAAAACATTACTTATGTCAGAAACCTAACGCTGAAAAGCCACTTTGAAACACAGTGGTGAATATATCATGCTGTGAGCATATTTTCTTCAGCAGGGAAAGGGAGGAGTTAATGGAAGGTGAAGGAAACTATCTAAATGACAACTCTAGAAGAAAAGCCCCTGTAAGGGTACAGCAGAGGCTCAACTCATAGCAGGACAATGACCACAAACATAAATCCAGGTCTACAATTAAATTGTTTACTTCCGGACCCTCTTGTTTTTAATCAACCCTATGAAAATCTAGATCTAAAGCTCATTCAGAATACATGGTAAGGTTTGAAACGGGCTGTGGACACACAATTCCCATCCAGTCTGATATAAGCTATTTTGAAAAGAAGAAAAGGAGACGTTTCAGTCTTAAAAACGAAATAAAAATCCCACCCCAGTTTTAAAACACTTGCTAAAAAAGTGTTGAATTTTATTTTTCTTTCCATGACACAGTCATACACTTTTTAAAAAAAAGTCATCACAACATGAAAAGAACTGTGAGGAAAATGACTGAGGTAGGAACATTTTGCAAAACACTGCATCCCAGACCTTTTGATTCTTATGTAGATTTGGACATTTCTATCTATAGCTTTTAACAGAAACTTCAAGTAATCTACTTTATAAATAAAAACGACACAAGCTGTAACAGTTGCAGATGTATGCAGCTTTCACACAAGACGGTCTTCATTAAAAAAAGACTAATGATAACTAATTCCACGTATTCTAAATGCATTAAAGGAAAATTTAAGATCTGGGAACACAGAGATTGTGCGTCATTGTGTTATCTTTGCCTTTAATTATGATTTTATAAACTTAAGCACACCATTGGAAACCACACTTATTCATCAAGATTGCTACACAAACAAACATCCAACAGTTACTCACAAGACAAAGTAAGCTCTTTCGTTCCCCCATCTCGAATAACCTGCTTTTTATGCCGAACTTCTTTTCAATGCATCGCCTGCTCGTCGCAGCGACCTAAACCAGAATCACTTTCACTCTTGGCAGCCAGGGGGCGCTGCGAGCAAGAGGAACGAGATGGAGCTGAACGACCCCTGTATCTGTCAGTGAGAAAAGAGCTTGCAGAAGGGTGGGGCTGACGGTAACAGTCCGTCTCTTCCTTAATTTACCACAGACAGATTAAAGTATTTACTGATAAATGAAGGTTGTCATAAAATCACCCGAATGAAGACCATTTAAAAGCTTTTGGAACCGTACAACAGCGTCAAGGATTGATAGCACTACATTACCCATGAGCCTCAGGTCCAATCGCACACAAAAAAATACTTCCACAGTGGTCGAAGCCGCACTCTGATGAATTGTTTTTCCAAAAAAGAACCTAATGTAAGAACTAAAATAATAGCTAATATTTAATTCATTTTTGGATTAATTATACTTCTTTAGGGTAAAAAACCTGTAGCATGCCCAATAGTTTTTGTCTGACTTAAAAAAAATATCTGTACATAAATCCTTTGGTATCAATGTATTTTAATGTTAACGTAGCTGATAATATTATTTTCTAAAACAGTATTCTTCATTGCTATTTTATTTTTGATAAATCTCTGTCCCTGAGAAATTTTATTTATCTAAATCACAGTTGAAAGGCAATTTCAAGGTTCATTGGTGTATATATTTTATGAATAGCAGAACAATTAAGTCACATTAATTATTGATGTTTTATAAACCTATAGCAATTTTAGAAAAGTTACGATTGAGAAAGTATTTTTTATTGTGTTTTTTTTTAACTGAATATGCCGGTGCAATAAAATAGAAATAGTTTGTAAGGCTTGTTATTCACGTTTGGGAGAAGTGCCAATAAATGTGATGGGTGATGTATTTTTTACGACCAGACTAAAAATTGTGGCAGTGTAAATTATTACGACTTAATAAAAGGGGCTCCTCTTAATGAAACCCAGGTTCTAAGTTTCATGGTATATCTGTTGTTCTTCTCTACTTTAAGTCATTACTGTAATACTCAAAAGAACACAGAAGAATAAAAGTCCTTGTCTACATCACATCCCTTGAGCAGCATTACCACAATTCGATAGACACCCGTCGTACTTCTAAACAGCATAAAAAATGTGCTAAAAATGAAGGATTGTAAACATAAAGACATAGATCCCCAATTGTGGATCGAATTAAAAAGTGTGATTGTTTGAATGGGTTAAAGATGTCTTTTTCTTTAGTATCTTGAAATAATACTTTGCTAGGTTCAATTAGGAAAGAGACACACTGACCTGAGGTAGCTGTTTGCAAAAAAGATATCTTAGAACATCTAGTGATTGGGGAGTACTATCCAAACATTTCTTAAAGCACACTGTGATTTTCCAGTTTGAGCTCATACACTGCTACTCACATAGAAATATGTTATATTGTTAAGCTGTACACAAAGAATTGACTTATGAAGGTGGATGGGTGAGAGGGGGTGGGGGTGCGGGTGGGGGTTTATGATCCAGAGAGACAAACAAGACACAACTACGTACTTTATTGCACAATAAACCATACTTCTCCCCCAGCTTCATGAAAAAAAAAAACAATAAAAACTGTAGCTAAAATACGACCCAGTAAAAATGCTTCTTTGGCCAACAACATGACCTGATAAGTTTTGAATGACACAGATTGTAACAGAATCTGATTCTGTCTCCTACTGACCTCACGATTTCTGTTCTGGTGACATTTATCTTTATTTTAAATCACAAGATAAAAAAGAAGGATAAATTCCTTTTTCAAAAAGCCTCCATTACAGGCTTATTCAATCCGGTTATTTGGGGAATTACTAAAAGCTTTTTATAATCATTATTCTCCTTTGACAATATTAAAAAACGGAATAAAAAAATGAACAACAAAGGAAGGAAATATTTTCAGATATCTTATAAAGCCATACCCAAAGGCAGACCAGACAACAAAGCATAATCGTCTTAAATGAAGCGCAGTAAAGCATGTTAGGTAATGTGAATCAGAGATAGGATTAGTGTCACATTTAACTGTAATAGAGTTGCAGGAGAGTGATCATACCTGTTGTCATAATATTAAAGGGAGAGCAGAACACCTAGAGGTCAGGGACACTGTATACAGTGCTGGGAAAAGGTGCAAAGGATATCAACACATATCACATACAAGTTTTTACTGCCAAAGACTTGTACAACCCTATATACCCAACACTAAAGTTGCATATTTTTGGTAACATCTTAAGTGCTCATTGTTTTTATGTTATGATGTCAAGTGTGATATGTTGTGGAGAACCTAAAACTATTTGTATCTTATATTAAGCTGTACTCTTCCATACTGTTTTCTTAAACAAAGAACGGATTGAAGAATGGCTATACAGTGAAAATATCCATTTTCTTAGGGTCTGAGCTCTCAAATCTGAATCAACTCATTGTATCTTCAAAGTAACCACATATACATGATTTTATAAAAACTAGGTCGGCACAAACTGGTTTAAAACAATGACCAACCCTTTATTTTACACCTGCAAACTACCTGCAATGTATTTTTTTAAAACTTTCAACTCTCAACACAAATTCCAGATCGCAAGGTGGTGTAGTGATTGAAATCCCTGCAAGCTTAGCCCCATGCCATGCAAATGCAGGTCTCTGGTGAGAAGAAATATGTGCCTGAGGGACTGTAGCCAAGGATCAGGTCATGCTGCTGCACTGTGAGAAATAAGAGTTGAAGCTTTCTTCATGTAAACCAGATGTCTCTGCTTTCTATCTCGGCTCAGGCTGCAGATATTCAAAGCGAGCGTACCACTAAAAAAATATAAATAGCAGAGGAAATCTTTACTGGTTTGCAAGCTGTAATATTATGGCAGCAAAGAGGGCACTTGTATCATTAGCCCAGCATCAAACATGCACAACTCATATACAAGAGCTGCAGCATTTGTTTCTGAATATGTCTTCACCAGATGGAAGTAACCAAGCCAAATGAAGTCACTCTTGAAAGTATTGCAGCATTGGGGCCATAACTGGGTGGAGGTGCAGGAGTGTAATGTAAAAAAAGGGAAAATACAGGGACCCTATTTTGTTGTTGTATTGGTCTCTTGGATACTACTGTCCCTCAGTAAAGAACTTGACTATATCCCCACCCACAAAAATGTGACTTTGATTACTGACTTGGAAGAAGGTTTTTACATACAAAGGCATTGGCTTACTGTGATTGTAAGCTGACAGCATAGCTACAGAATGTGGGTCTTGAGGAAGGATCTGAGTCCCTCTGTTTTCAGTTGACTCTGTAACAATCTTTGCAGCTGGGCTACTCTAATTAATTCGATTTTTTGTAAATACATTTTAATTAACAGATAGAAATGTGGCATAAATATCCTAAAAGCAAAATCTTGTCCAAAACCAAAACTTTGCCTCATTCCCCAAAGTCATAGATATCTGTTCTACTTAACTTTTTTCCAAGCTTCATTCAGGTTCTATGAAAAATAAAACGTTCTGGTTGTGGACTTAATGTTGATAACTACAGAGGACAGATACTTGGCGATTATTACTGTGTCAGGTCAGTGATATATTTCCAATATAATAAACAAAACATGTTGTCATGGGGAAAATTTGGGCGAAACAGTACAGATTGCATCCAATATTTAGTGCTTTGTTTTATTTAGTAATGTGATAGCCTCCAGTGCACTTTCTGCAAAGCAGCAAAAAAAGTAAAGCAGCTGTAGTGATTTTGCTCTCTCCAAACAAGTTCAGAGTTGCTCTGTTCTGTATGATGTGATATTTTAAGCAGTTATTCAAGATTGTTAGCAGGGATATATACAAACTATCAATGCCTTGAAACATCTCTATCAGCTTTGCACACCTACAAGCTGAAAAGGCGCCCATTCTTTGCAAAAACTTGGTTTTATCTAAACCTTTCCATAGTTCTGTCTGTTTGCTTCCGGGGAAGGTGATCTGTCACCCAGTGTCAGGTCTTTTCAAGCTTCTCCCAGTTGTTCTTCCAGCTGCAGCAGTTATCTCCAATCAGCTCCCTAAACCTTGCTGAGCCAATGCAATCTCCAGCATCATGCTACCTCCGTCATTCTTCACCAAGATTTTAGCTTTCATCCACATATTGCATTTAATTTCTAGTAGTTATAGGACATCTGAAGACAGCTGTTTGCACATGGAACTTGTAACCCGAAACTAATGTACCATTGGGTACCATACATCTAAGGTTATTTCTGTTTTGAAAGTTCCAACATCAACATTTAAGCTCATCTTTGTATATTCCTTCAAGGAAATGACTTTTTAATAACCTCCTTGTCTGTTCAGTCTTGTTAAATGTTCTACATTTTACTTTTCTCTATAACTGCAAATTCAATCTGCATAACATAGTATAAATTGTATGAAATTCATTATTTGCAGTGACGCAACAAGCTGTAAAAGATGTGGATCCACACACGTAAGCAAACCTGTCCAGTTAGTCAGAGACTTGATGATGTTGCAACAGCGGTGTGATTGATTAGTTTGGGGAGGTTTTTCTGTGCAACTTGCTAAGACCATTTTTAAATAATAATAATTCAAGTAACAGAATAAAATGAAAAACATGATAAAAGAGATGTTATCCATTGTAAGCAAATGTATTAATTTCTTCAATTAAAATTACTACAGAGAAAACATTGATGCAATAAATTCACGTTTCCTATGAAATGGTCACTAATAGTGTAATATTAGTGTTTTGATGTTATTATTATTTTTTTAATTTAATTTGCAGTGTCTCAAATCAGGAAGATATTCTGCAAGGAAAAAAATAACGCACAACTGTTTTAAAACCAGATCTAACGCGAAATAAAGGAATATTTAAAGCCACTAACCTTATACGGAGGCTCCTCCGCTTCGGTACCACAGTGCCGCAATAAAGTTGAATCCAAACTCCTGGTCTGCCTCAGTTTCTTCTTGGAAATGCTTTTGGGGCTTAGCGAGCACGAGAAAACGCTGCTTAAGAGTCCTTGTGCGGCCATATCTCACTCAGCTGTTCATGTAACATTTGATAGAGATCCTCAAACTCATAATCCGAACGCCTGAGATAAACCGTTTCCCTGATCGGATCCAGCCCTCGCAGCAACTCTGCCAGTATTATGAAAAACGCGCCCGTATTCTCAGATCATCTCCTCCGCCTCCCAGCCCTGTGACTCAGTGCTTCCTGTTTCCAATATCTCAATGATGCTTCTAAGAAATAAGTCAATTTCCCCCCAAACACTATGACAAACTACACTCAGCGGGGTTAGGGGCAAGACTTTGTTTATATTGGCTCTGTGTGATTCAGCCAAACTTATTGACATTGATCGCAAGGTTAAAAGTACAATGTTGTAGATAGTAATTAGTGCCCTGAACTAGAGTTTCAAACACGGAGTTAGAAAATTTGACTTATGAAGTTAAAAATAGTCTGCAAATATTTCAGTATTATTTATATGTCACTGTCTTTCAGAATGTCCAGGTTTATGTTTTTGTTGAAATACAGAAATGGTGCATAGCATACAATATAAATCTTATAGTAATCTAATTTATGTTGTGCGAAATTCAAAATATCAAGAAAAAAAGATGATGTTTGCAGTGCTCAAAGAAAAAAAATGCTATCTAAGCAAATCAACACCCTCATGAATAGAAAGGCTCCTATCCATTTTTTTCTGATCCAGTCTGATACCGATACATGGGCTGAGCCTATTGGCTAATATCTGATACTGATCAGACATTGCCATTGTTAAAAAATGTAACAAATGAACTCAAATATGAATGATACTAAGTGCTATGTGTGCTTTGCATGATGGCTTAATTAGTGTTACAATAATACAATTGAAGTCACTAGATAGCTGTAACTGTATTGTTGTGTATAATATCAATAAAAATGTCTGGATCAGAATACTGGATCAGTGCAATTCGTCCGATATCCCATCTAGCTAGTTAGTCAATATCAGAGCTGATATCCGATTCAGGTGCTCATTTTAAGTTGTTATATATAACCTAATTACTAGTAATTTGCATTCACAGATGAGTTCAGTTTCATTGTCTCCACCCACATGTAATTACTGTCCCACATGTTAAATTGGAAAAATATCTTTGGCAACATAAAGTAGGAGTAGTTGAGCTAAAAAAAGCAACACTTTATTCCATCTAAAAAAAAATCCACAAACAAATGAGAAAAAGAGTCACTAACATTATTCTGTGAAGTATTATAAAGCTATTTCCAAGGCCAGATAGATTTAAGAAAACATGAAACCGTGAATGCTCACAAGAGCTGATTGTCATTGCAAAACCCACTGCAAACCAAAAATAACCCATAGGTCCATCTCATGTTACCAAATAAACATCTTGAAGATCGCCAAGACATTTGAGAAAAATAGTTAGGACTAATTACGACAATAATCAGTTCACAAACTTAAACTCAGGTGCACTTGAGCTACATAGCAAAAATTAAATGTTACATTTTGGTGAGTGAGTTAGTCAAAGTATTGTCCTAAATCCACAAGAGAATCTGTGGTTATAGATTTAACAAGCAGTTGTTTCCTGTTCTCTCCAAAATGGTTAATTTAAAATAATTCTGCACTTCTTGCCAGTTATCACAAGCACTCGATGGAAGTTGTTGCTGTCAAGGGTGAAGTAGTACATACCAGTATAAGGGCAATCCCTCTTTTTACATCAGGCAAGATTATTTGTTGAATTGTCAGTTTAAAAAAAAAAAGTTTGTATTTTCTCAGGTTATCATTGAGTGACTGTCTAAAAGATTTAGGCCTGAAAAAAAATTATTTAAAAGTGTGGGGGAGTAGTTTTTCAACACATTTTATACATTCATGATGTTCTTCAGAAATGATTAACTGATTAATTCTTAGATTCAGAATCCCACGACCAGAAATGTCACATAAATGTATACATCAGCTGCATTCACTCAGTCACTGTGTATTATTTCTTCACTGTGAGTCAACTGAGATACATGGCATGCCATGCCCTCTGAAAAGACCCTTCCTGTGGGAGCCCTGGGGAAGAGACCAGTGTGATAACGCGACATGTGAACCAGCACTGTATAGCCTCGATAAGGATTTATCAGATACAGAGAGTCCACTAAACAGACAGGGGAAGTGGTGATAAGTGGGCGGCTTTACGTTTGATCTGCTTATTTGGTGCTGAAGGAGTTTAGGTAAAGAGTCCCGGAAGACTCTCATCAGACATCCCGTTATATCATTTCTCAAAGGGATAGGTGCAGCAAGACAAATGTTAGCTTAAGTAGAAAACGAGGTAGAAAAAGAGGATGATGACTCTAGACTACTTTGCAAAGTTCACTGTGGTTTGTTCCAAATATATCTCTTCATACATAAAACAGAAGGTTGCTTTGGTAGATTGTTGATAAATATAAACAGAACTTGACAGTTGTGGTAGGACAGTGTACTGAAAGGTAAACCTGGAATATGCAAAATATTAAAATCCAAGCTTAAGGATGCACTGCTCAATCTGTCTCAGTCAAACAGTTTGGAGGAAGTACACCTCTTTGTTGTGTTCTAGGTTGGGTTTAGGGAGGACTTTACACGGTTCTTATAAGACCTAAATGTTTTACTTAGCTCCATTCAGTTTTCCATTAACTCTGACCACATTCTCTCTTCCTGATAAAGAAAAAAAAATACAGCATGATGGTACTACCACACAATCATGCTAAGGGAGTTATATAATCACTGTGATGTGCATTTTACTTTGGGTTTTTTTTTAGAACACATTGCATTTTGCAAATGGGTCAGTCTTTTTGGGGGGGTTTTAATTCAGTCCCATTGGAACTTAAAATCGTCTTCCATTGGTTTTCATGCATCCCTTACAGGAACAGCAACAAATCTCAAGATCAGATTTTCTAAAAATAGCGAACTCTCAGGTGTATATACTAAGATTACATCACACTGTAATCCCCAATCCTTCCACAACATAAAAATTGATTGTGATTTTAACACAAATGATTAAAACTTTTGAATTTACATAAATATTTTATGTTCACTTGACACGAGCAAATGGACACTGTGAAGTATAATATTTTTTGTATTACCTTTACAATTTAGGACTTTTGACGCAGTATGATTTTATAATTTAAAGCTGATATACCATAATTAGTATAAGGCAAAATAATTACCGATAAATTATGCAATTAGAATATTGAGTTACATGTTATTTCATTGTTCAAAATCCTGTAATTATAAAAATTGAGTGTTTTTATGTTTGTGCTTCAAGTAGTCAATTATTGTTAAGAGAAAATAAAAATATTTGTTCACCGGACATAAAAAAAACATATGATAACTACAAAAGTCTGAGTGTTATACTGAACATAAAAAAATATTTACTGTCTTAGCATAAAACTGACAATTTTAGGTGTGTTTTCCTCAACTTTATTAATTTTTAGAATTAATAATGTACAGAAAATTTTTCAACACAAAATTAAATTTAATAGAAGAGTGACATTTCTATTCCTTTGTTTACGTAACTTAAACCTTTTTAGTAGAAACAACCTCCATTGGTGCATCGATATTAACATCAATAGTATCTAAAATAAAATATTATCCGAAAATGATTTCATAAATACATTTTTGGAGAATACTGTAACAGTGTATTTAAAAGTCAACAGGTTTTAGCTTTTTCTTGCATTTAAAAGCTAA
>JAUZNJ010002645.1:0-18630 GCA_034780135.1 Jordanella pulchra | reverse complement strand
GCCTCTCTCATCTTTTTAAGTGGGAGAACTTGCACAATTGGTGACTGACTAAATACTTATTTTCCCCACTGTAAATGCACACAGTTATACCCCAAAGATAATCTCATAATAAATCATTATTTGCCTTTATCCTGTTTATTAAAACACTGGATGCCAGGAACAACTTCTGCTTTCTGCTCATCATAATAACTGTGGGGGTGTCTGCCTGTTGCATCCATTTTTAACATTTCCAGAAGAACAGTTTGTTTCCAACATGCAATAATTAAAATTAAGATACATTTCGACCATACTGAGAAAATAGGAGCAAAAGTGTTTTTTTTGTTGTTTTTTTTTTTTTTAACCGCAGAAGCTTAGAAAAGTAGCTCAAATGTCCAAGATATAAAAACAAGTATTCAGACACAGTACAAAGAAGCTCTAAACAACAAACATGCAAGGAAAATCTGACCCAACATTTATAGCTACACAACAAAGTTGCTTGGTTGAAGATCTCTGTGCTGGGGAAGGATTTAACAGAAACACCCGGCAAACGTAAGCTTGTTTCCTCACTGCTTTGATATTAAGGTCGCTACCTGTCCCATAAAATATGGAATCATCCTTTATTTGGCAGTTTGAACCAATAATTTGTCCAAAAATGTCATAATTGTCGGATTTGCATCTCTGGCACAGGCACATAATAAATAATTGTTGGTTGTCACACATCATATCTGAACCAGAGCAGGGCACTGGAAAATAACTTTAGCATTGTGTTTCATCAGATCTGTCATTTTTTGGTGAGAAAAAGTAATTTTATAGATAAACTGAAATAAAATTCTTTGTTTCGAGAAAAATCTTTGAAACTTAAAATAAATTTCCTGAGTTAAGGATAAAAATAAAAACTTTCTGTCCAGTAATTGCATTATTAACAGCAACTCAGATGAATATCCGCTTTCACATGCACAAATACCCAGTAGCAATTCCAGTCATTTTTCACAAGGATGGCCAGGCATGGACCAATGTGAGCTGAGGGGTGACTGAAAACTGTTCAGGGTCAATCTGTACTGATCACATTTAACCTACATCTGAAAGACGGAGCAGATTTTTAATGAATAAAGCTAGTATTTATCTATACATCTGTGCTGTTTAAATGGATTTATGGTTCTACATAATTATACAGGTTACATGAGTTTAGCAGTTGATCTTTGATTATATTGACTCCTAAATGACTAGAGACTAACTCTATGCCCTAAAACATAAAAACTAATTCCTAAAACAGCATAGATTCTTTATTTTTGCTCTTTGATTGCAATGTATTGTTGTGAAGAGTTAACTGCTGCAATTTTATCGTCCGTTTTTGATTCACTGCCATCTTTAAAAAGTAAAAGTAGGATATTCTACATTATGGTATCACTGCTGCCACCCTCTGTTTTAAAAGAGAAGTGGTGAATTACATCCTGGTGGAGAACAACAAATCACCTGGTAGGGATCAAAACAAAATCTGTAACTCCTCTTATATTGTGACCCAAGGTGACATAACATGTATTTTTCACCATAGATGTCTTTTGGTTTAGGTATTAATTTTGGACCTTCAGGTTTAGTTATGAATGCAGTGAATTTAGGGTTAGTAGATAGCAGACTGGCGATGAGATACTCGTCCACAGCAGCCGTTTGAGTCACAATATATCACCGGTCACATATTTTGTTTCAACATCCGTACAGATGGATTAGTGAGAGTGACAATGGGGAAAATATAAAAACTTACCAACAGAGTTCTGCCTTATTTAAAGAGTGATGTCCTTGCAACCTGTTGCTGCATTCAGGTGTTTCCCAGTCTAAGGAGCAGAAAAAGGACTATGCTCACTTAAGCTTCAAAATACAGTTTTTTTTTCGTATGGAAACTATTGGACTGCCTGAATACAAGTGGTTTTAGCATGTAGGAGGGAAAAATGGTTATAGTGCCCTACCTTTAAAATTGAACGGTCTCCTTCATGGCAGCAGCCTCCACTTGTCCTAACAGGTTCTTAAAATTTAATATAAATGTATTTCAATTCTCACAGTAAATGTTTACCGGTTTCTTTTAATCATTTTTTTTGGCTCCTGAACTGGGCAATTCTCTGAAGTCCCCACAGGTGGAGCTCATCAGCATAATTAAGGCAGCACCTGCGCCTTACCAAGTGGTGCTTTTAATGCTGCAGGACATATGAATGTCTGAATATAACTGATATAATCACCAAACTGTCCTTTCTAAGTTAAAATGCTCCTTATAAAAATCTTACCTTGATTGTAACATCCAGTTAAACACACAGTTTCAACACATAAATCCCAACATTAGTCCCGTTTTCTCCTAAAATCTGTCTTTGCTCTTGTATTCAAGAAACTCTCAAACCTACATCTTTGTCCTTTTGGTTTTGGACTCCCAGTTCCTCATAAAATTTGATTCAACAGTAACTTTATTGAAAAATGTCACAGGAATGACTTATGTTAATGAAAAATAGCATGTACTCAAAAGATTGTTTAGGATTTTATTTATTTTTCATAAAAGAACAACCGTCCCTCGGGTTCAGTCATTTCCACTAGAAAAGACAACATTTACCTTTTCTTGACCTGTGTCTTCTTGCAGGCATATCGGTTAGAATCTGACAAGAGAGCTAATGGCAGGATAGCAGTGTTAACTTAATGGAAGGAAGAGAAACAAGAAAAAAAATCTTGATAAAGTTTTGCAAAACCTGGTGTAGGTTTTCATTGGTCGTTTCCAAACACCTCATTTTCCCTTTGAATGTACAAATAATGAGAAAAACACTATTTTATATTCTGTATTTTGACTATTTTTTTATGCTAACTCTAAAACAGAGATTAGCATGCTAACATGTGATGAGATATTAAAAGAAATGCAAATTTGGCCATTTCATACATTAATAGTAATGAAACTTCATTGCAGCCACTATCAGATGATGTTTCTACACACTGTGATGAAGTAGAATAGATCACGATATCTAGTGATATATCTGTTGCACTTCCTGAAAAATAACATTTGACTGTAGTTGGATAATAACAGTAAAATAAGTATTTTTTTGTTTATTCAGTGCAATTAAATCCCTTTCTTTACCATTTGATTATAAATGGTAATGGCCTAATCCATGGCCTGGAGCTACAAGTAGGTATTTGGAGCCTCTATAATGGCTCTCAACACTGGCTAAAAACAATAAAGCGCCAACTAATGGTTTTCAGTATAGTATATTGAGAAATACCTTTCTCTCAAGATTTAACAGGTATTTTTAAAGAACAATTAAAGAATAACATTAAAGAATACAAAATATGTTTTTTAGATATATCTTAAATGTCATTCACTTGATTTTTTTTAATTATTTGTATCCAATCAATGCTTTTTGTTTTTGAAACGTTAATGTTTTGTTCTTATTTTAGAAATTAAAAATGCATAAAAATGTTTGGTGTTTAAAATGGCAACCTTCCTATTGTAGATATTTAACAAAAATAAGTTGTTTTTTTATGTAAAGGTCAAGTAACATTTACATTTCTCAACCGCCTTTATTTTGCTGGGCTTGGGGTAAAATAGCTATTTGGATTAGAACGATTACAGACCCCTGACCTAATCAATTCATTGAAAGTTTTGAAAAAGATTTAGAAAATGTAAAGACAACTCATCACTCTCTTCTAACAGGACATGTTTATTTACAGCGGCAAAATGATACGCGTCACAAGTGTTCCACAGGTACATACAGAGAAACATCGATAGTTCCCACCTCCTGCACAATTGACACTCAGCAGGGACAGTCCAGGGGACAAAGGGGGAGGGGACAAAGAGGACACATAATGAACACTGAGCTCAAACACATCTGTTTTAACCCCAATCAGAACCAAAAGGACTGAGGTTTTGGTGGAGGAAACGAGGAGAGAGTGGGTTTAGACTCATATTCAAATACAAAAGGAACATGTACAAACTGTATAGCCTCCAGGCACTGTGCTCCAGTATTTACAGTGATCATAAACAGGCAGCAGAACCACTCCATGGCAGCAACCATCCACTTTAGATATGCAGGTACATGTTTTTTGCACTGAAAAAAAACAAACAAAAAAGCCTGCTCTTTGTCAGGGTTTGAGATAAAAGCCAGCAGAGTCTGCGAGGCAGGGAGTGGCGGCGGCGGTGGTGTGGCTTAGACACATGCTGCAGCCGTTGGGAGGAGGGTTGGGGATTAATCACTGTCGAGAACTACATAATCATGTTCTACTCATCGGAGCGCAGTCCCAAACCCCACAGTGAGAAAACAAACAAACATTTGAACAAAAAAAGAAAGCGAGGAGCTCGTAGCATTCATACCTGGTATGCGGTCATCACCAGTATGACCCGCAGAGCTGCGTGAGGCCTGCAGCACACAAACCAAAGTGAAGCAGAGCGAAACAACACCCTGGAATTTGGATTTGGTTCCAACGGGAGAAAACTTTAAAATAAAAACCAAAACAAACACATTTGTGGAGTTACAATACGGTGACGTGCAGATACATTCAACAGACACACATGCAACCTGAAGTGTGCTCACTCACACGCACGCACGTGATGATACATTAAACACCATCAGAACCAAGTTTCTGTAGCCTGTATATTAACATCTGAGTTCCCACCTTTTTTATCAAGTAAATGTTCCAGAATATTCCACACTCAGTTTCCCTATCTGTTAACACCAGTTTAAAATAAGCAGCCAATGTCACCAGGAATCTATGGGACATAAATCTACAAAAGGACTGCACTGATACAAGACACGGGAAGGAAGAAATGAATGAAGGTAAGAAGGAAGGAGGAGGAGTAAGGAAGGTCAGAAAGAATAGTGGTGGCACACAAAGGAGGAGGGAGTAAAGGATGGATGGACAGAAAGAAGGACAAATAAGGCACGTAGATAGGAAATGGATAAAGGGTAGGATGTAAAAAGGAGGAAGGAAACAAGTTTTTGAAAAAGGTAAGGATAATGGAGGACAGAAGGAAGGAAATGTGTAGGAGACAAGGGAGAGAGTTAGGACATAAGATAAGGACACAAGGACATAAATAATAAATGATAAGTAAGTAAAAGCAAACAGAGGGAAGAGGAAGGATGGTAAGGCGAAAGGATACAGGTAAGGAAAAGAAAGGAGAAATTAAAGGAAGGGGGGTAGGACCCAAGGAAGGAAAGGAAGAAAAAAACAGAAATAAGTCATAAGAATTGACTGAAAGATGTTTTAGGAAACAATTAGGAAAAGGAGTTAGGACACAAGAAAGGAAAGAAAGGTACAAGGAGGTGGAAAATAATGAACGTAGAAAGAAAGGACACGAGTAAGGAAGGAGTGAAAAACAGATGAGGACAATAGAAAAAGTAATAAATGAATCAAGACAGACATGACAGAAAGAAGGAAAAAAGGACAAAAGGAAAGAGGAAAAAATAGAAACTTTAAGACAGCAAAAAGGGAATTTACTCCACGCTTCCAAAACTGGATGATACGTAAATCCCAGATCCATCCTTTTCCCAGAATGTGTAGAAAACCCTGTTAGTTCTGAGCATCATCCTCCATCCAACATCTATCTGTACACATCCGGATGGGTCCAGTGTGGCTGACTACGATCCACAGTCCTATGACTACGCCACGCTTCCCTGGATTCACAGCATCACAATAAAAAGTCGACACATTCTCAGGTGCAAGAAAAAACCAGCAACAATCGCAGTTGCAAACTGATTTAATGGAGCGAGCCAAACAAAAGCGTCGCACCATAGAGAGGAAAAAAGAAAAAAAGAAAGAGAAAGAGAAAAAGAAAAGGCACATTAATGCCATAATTACTGCCTCAGCTGAGATGCCGTGAAATAGCCTCAGGGTGTGGAGGGTTTTCCTTAAGGGAAAGCAAATGAGAGGGAAAAGCAATAATATTACACCACCACTGAACTTCAGACTTGAACACAACGAAAAGAGGAGAGGAAGGAAATAAAACCACTGCTCATCTGGGAGGTGTTAACAACAAAAGCCAAGCCTTTTGCATTGTGGAAAAAAAAACCCATATCTTTTTTGTTTAATATATTTACATAAAAGCTCTGTAAAATATCTGTTTTTTTTCTCACCTATGTACAACACATAACGACATCAGAGAGTCAGAAACAGAAAAGGTATTTTTTTTTCTTTCCTTTTTCAAAATAAAAGCATATCAAGCAGATTTGAGACAGGACCGGGGATAAAGCAAAAAAAAAAAAAAAAACAAGGATCTTCACATGTTTCCATGGTTTGGCTGAAAATATCCCCTGCTTTTTTCCCCATCTATACAGATCAAAAACTTTAAGCTTGACAAACACTCCCAGCTCTTAGGTGCATTTCTTTAATTTTAAAGTTTTACAAAGCTTGAAATCCAGCTTGGAGATTAAAGGCATAACGCGGTTGTTGTGGTAACAACATCCAAAGCATGGAAACACTACATCTGCACCTTTATTCTCTATATCCAGGATTGTTTAACACATTAAGACCAAATGATATGGAGGCTAGAACGCTGTTACCATCCTAAATCTCACGTGGGCTTTGATAAAACACAATATAAAGTATATCCTGAAGAATTACAATAAAGAGCTGATAAAACAAGACAGAAGAAGGCAGAAAATAAAGTACAATCATTTAGCAACAAGAGCCTCCTATACTGAATCCTTGTGTGTGTGGGAACATAAAGCATTCTGGATGTCATTAAAAGTTGATCCTCTCTTCCTTCCCGTTTCCTCTCTTTTAATTTTATTTACACATGCCTTTCATTCTGGCATCGATATAAACAGATATAGTATTGTACTCCACTATTTTCCAGTGTTTTCGCTTTTCCGGGGAGGTGTGGGGGGTTTGGTCTCGTGATCCGAATGTTCTTTTGGTGGCAAAGAAGGCCCGACCTCCCTTTTTCTTTACCTTTACATCTTTTATTTTTTTGATTATTTTTTTTTTATTTGAACTTTTTATGCTTTGCTGTCATCTGGCTTTATGTGGATGCTGTTGTCACTGTGCACTTTGATTTCAATCGTATCCGGCTTGAGAGACTCTTTGCCATTTTCTTCCTTCAGTGGCAGCTTCCTGCAAGGAAGAAAGGAAGCAGAGAAGACAGAAGGAGAGGAGTGAGATTCGTGCCGTTTATCATTCAAAACAAGAAAGTACGAGAAATTAATGGATGACCACAGTTGGGGTTAAAAGGCAGATTCTGGAGAGATGTGTTTTTATGAAGTGCAAACAATAAATGCTGAGTAAAGCGGGACCAAGATGAGCATATAAATGATGGTGCCTTTAAATTCCATGAATAATTTTGATTCTTTTGAACGCATAAATGGGTTGCATGTGATTGGATTAATGAAGCCCCCTTTAAAAAAGAAAAAAAAGCCATAGGGGATATGAAATACAATACCATCTAGGTAGTTGCACAGAGGGATAATAGGAGTATTGATGCTTCTTTTTAGACTAATTGGTTGGATATCAGTTCTTTGGCTTGTTTTTTTGTGTTTATGAGGTGAGAATATTTTCAAAAGTGCACACGTGTAATTAATAATCATATGAGGATTTTTTTTTTATTTAAAACACACAAATGAACTACTCTCCGTGCATATTATGAATGTTTAAAGCATGCAGATTTAAACGGGTACTAAAAAAAACTGTCAGTTTTGGTCGATTTTGGCTGCACTCAGTGGAAAACAAATCACTATTGTTTTGCCTAAAGGAAGACTCCATTTCCCATGAGCACCAGCATGGTAAAGACCATAGTGTAGTAAGTCCTGATCTCCTGGCCGCCTGCAGTTGGACTAAATTACATTTCTGTTTCCAGTGGCTTTTTGAGAGATAAAATGGAAAGAGGTAATGAATCTAATTGCGGTGAGACTAGGTCATATGACGACATTGAAAATAAGAAACGTTTAACTTTAGTTTTGTAACTTATTCCTACTCCCCACCCTTTCTTCATCTGACTTGTCAGTGACTGACTGAAAAATAACTAACAAATACCTTCAAGAATTGATTAATATTTTAGCTGAACCAAAACTACATACATCTGTCTTGTTATGTTATCAATTAAACTTAAAGGCAGTTGCTAGAGGGGTCTAAAAAATTAATATAGCAACAAAGGAGCTAAATTGGCAACAATGGCCTGAGGATGTTTTGCTAACATTACTAGCCACACCCAGGAGGAAAATAGTACTGTGTTAAGAGGTAGGATAGGTAGGAAAAAAGCCAATCACAGGTAGTTTACTTTCTCAGGTTGGTTCCACAAAAGTTGACATGACGGCACTGAAACAGATCCACACATGTAATAAGAGAGAGTCTACAGGCACATTAAAAGCAATACCGTTAAAAATGCACGTGGAGAATAGTTTACATGTGTGTTTTAAACAAAACTGCTTGCATGATTATTGATTGCATGCGTGCCCTTTTGGCAAAATTCTGACTTCATGTTTTCTCTACCATCCTTCACTCTAAGACAGCTTAATCCCAGCTTAGTACTCTTGACTTTTTTTCATCAACCAACAAGTTTTAACATCAAGACGGATGTTAAAACATTGGTTGTGACTGAGGACCAATATCCCTTTTCAAAAGCTGATCAAAAGGGTCCAAAAGTATGGGTTCAAGGAGCTGCTAGACTCAGGTTCCACCAGTTGCCAGGTTGATGCCATGGCCTGCCTGTCAAGCGATTTTCCTGCTATTTGGTGTTGGGATGAAGTGTTTGGTATCAACAGCTAAACAACTGTTTGTATTTTTTCATTGCAGGAGCCAACAGTCTCTGAAGGTGGATCAGATGGTGAGACTCACAAAGCCTCGCCAAATCGAGAACCTCAATAGTTCTGAGGGAAGTTCCTCTTTAAAGGACAAAGAGAGGATCAGTCCAAGTGGTTATGCTAGAGGACTCCCATGAAGAACATTAGCAACTTGAAGGTCAAACCGTCAATGATCTTTATTTTATTTTACCAAATAAAACTGTTTATTTACAGTTTAATTTACCCTTAAAAATTATCTTTGGTTGGCCGGAGAAGCTCTCTAAGCACAAACATAACAAGTGGTAAAAAACAAAGCCGTCATGTCCTCCTTGTATAAAACAGTGACAATTCACACTGCTGATCTAACATGTTTGTCCTCATCTTTGGCTGTTGACATTAAAACCTTTTCAATTAAGGTACAACCAGTCAGAACTCAACTAGGGTAGAAGAAGCTGAAAGACAAAACATGAGAAAGTAAAAGAAGGACACATGGAAGAGGTAAAGAAATAAGAAAATATATGTGGCACAAGGAAGGAAAGTGCCACATAGGAAATGAAGGAAGGAGGTACCCTTTAAGGGAGCACAAGAGACATAGGAAAGAGGAAAGACAAGTAAGGAAGGACACACAGTGTGGGGAACAGGTAAGGACATTAGGGTAGAAAGGAAAGAAAAGACGGGAGGAAGAAGGAGACTAGAGGTGCTAGGATAGAAGGAATGATGTAAGGAAAGACAAAGGTCTGGGAAGAAGAAAAAAAACCTTTGGATAAATAAAGGCAATACCTCCACTAGGTAAGAAAAAGTTTGACATCAGGTGTAGAGACAAAACAGCAGTTACTTTTGTGACAACTCAAAGAAAGCTTGTACGGCACTCATTTGGTCAATGAGGTCTTAAATTAAAGTTTAAACACCTGTATGATGAGTAGTTAGGTGCTTTACATGGTATAACTACATCCAGAGCAGCTTAATTTTGTATTTATAGTAGCTAACTGATCTTTAAAGTTTTAAATAACATTTAAGAGACGTCAATCAAGTCATTAAATGCTAGATTACAGTTGGAAAATGCCTTCTGGGTTAAAGACCATAGTTTCTGTAAACATGTCCTGGGATATGAGGAAGGTTTAATTACCACTCATCTCAGGTGACAGATATAGGGGATGGCAACATCTTGATGTGAGGATGTTTTTCTGCCTAAAGGACTAATGAAATTCACAAATTAATAACAACCTCACAATTGGAACATCAACAAGTTTTAGCACAAGCATGTCCTTTAAATAAACCAAACCTGGAGCATACTACTGAACCATAACAGGTGGGTTATTGTTTTTCTACACAGTGCAGCAGGTCAGTTGGATTCTATCTATATTTTAAACAAGTTTGGTTTGGATTTATTGTCTTCATATCACTAAAGCTTAACCGGAAAGCTCACAACTAAATATAAAAACTATGAAAAATCTATTACTTTATATCATAAACAGTTCCCCCCCCTAGTTCAAACCCTTTGCTCTTGTTTTTAGTTTTTGGTCAGAACAAAAACATACAGAAGTATTGGATTTCAACCCTTCCTCCTCATGAAAGACTAACAGTCTCTCATCCACTGTGTATGTAGAGAGAGTTTCATATTTATTAAAGGAAATCGATAAGAACCTCAAGCTTTTACCTGCATTCACATCAACGCTGCACTTCTGCCTCACTTTTTGTTCCTTCCATGCTTGTTTTCCTGATTTAATCCTTAAACAAGGACTAGGTCACATGCAGTAGAATCCCCCCCCCAAAAAAGCCCAGCTCTTCGTCAGCCCGCCGGCAGATCAGGATTAACACACTTTAGCTGAGGGCCACTCATTTGCTGAGTTCACAAGGTCACAATGCTTTTTATACTGACACACCTCCTGGTAATCATTCAGGACCCATCTGTCACCTTGAATCAGAAACCATCCATCAACTGATGCTTCTGACTGAAAAATTGCAGCTCAATCTGCTCAGTCAGCTATAAAACTGAAAGAAAAAAATGAATTTTCAAGGTATCATTTACTCTGATGTGTCCAAAACACTGGAGGTAAATGGGATAAATTCCTCATTCATCAACATTATATAGATGCTTTTCAATTCAGAATAATACTTGGTTACTAGAGCCGGTATGGTTTTCTGTATTAAACAAATTTATATTTGTATTTGTAAAGGTCTAGTTTTTTACAGTGCTTAATAGAGACAGACCAATGTTTTTGGTCGATATAGGCGTTTTTTTTTTTTTTGCATTCTGTATCAGCAGATACATGTGAATATGTTGACCGATTCATTAGTGCATTCATCAGCCATGCCTTTAGTTCATGAGGAGCACATCCATTGTCACTCCCATTTTTTTTTCTATGGAGCTAAAATAGGGCCATAAAGTTGGTTCGTGAACATTTTTTATTAAAACTGAAAAGAAATAATCAAAAATGAGAATTATTTGGAAACTTAAAAAATAAAATGGGTCCAAAATTGAAAAGTAGTTTTAAAAGTGAAAAGCTTTAAATCTGAACCCTGATTTAAAAAATGGCAAAAAAGTTGAAAACTGTAAAAAAAAAAAAAAAAAAAAAAATTGAAAATAAAAAAAAAATTATTTTAAAATTTAAAGCATCTTTTCTTAAAAGACAGTTATGTAAGCACAAATGATCAAATACGCTTTAAAGACATTTCTAGCCTGACTTTGTCCATCCACATAAATTCTAAGTAAAAAAAACAAACAAAAAATTGAACTTTAAATATTTAAATATTTGAAAACATTTTTTTATAGTTTCAAATCTTTCTTTGCAGTTTTTTTGTTGTTGTTCATATTAATAGTTGTTAATATTTTGTTTGATTTGTTGATAGACCTTAATTTAAATTGAGACTTGTGTAACATTTGCTATCATCACGTTACATCTATCAAAAAAATGGAGGGGGGAAAAAATATCAACTTAAAACATATTGACTGCTCATATTTCGATCGTTCACTGATGTCAAAATAATCGGTGTTGGCTTAGAAAAAAAATCAGTTTCAGGCGATGTCTAGTGTCTAATTACAAGTGACATTTAAAAAAAATAGGAATAAAACATAAATAAAAACAAAAAAAAAATCTTGACAATTAATAATTACAATACTTTATGAAATTTATGGAATCACACTTCCTCAGTGAGCAACGTACTGATGCATTACTGTCTTTGAGCAAATGCGTTTGAGCGCAACCAGGAAATAATGTAAATCCTTAGCCGCCCTGCATGGTGCCTGTTTTAAATTTTAAAGCTTGCTTTTATCATTGCTATTGATGTTTATTTTTTGTTACTCAACAAACGGTTTAAATAGTGTGATCTTTTAGAACTAGCTAAACATTAAATGCTGAAGAATGTTAGTAGACTGTTGCTCAATTTCCTTATTTTAAGACTCAAACATTTACAGAAACATTTAAAATGCTAGATTTTGATTAGTTTTTAGAACTTTGCCAGCAAAGACAGATTTAGTGGATGTAGTTTATGCTGCCCCTCCGCCCCCAATCTGATCCATTGGTCTTATTAAAGGAAATCGATCGCTGTTGCCTTTAGAAACGTGTAAAATTGAAGGTTTTATAAGACTTTAGCTGCAAACACAATAAGGGTTGATGAATCAGTTTAATATCTGGGAAGTCCTTTGGGAAAAAGTGCTTTAAACGTGCTCACAGATGAGCTAGCTTCCCTTGCTGTGAAAAACTAAAAAAAAAAAAAAAACAGACCGAGCTACAGCTCAACAGAGTTCACCACAGGGGTAAGAGCTTTGATATTTTCAGTCTTCGTTAACAGAAGGTTTTATTAATGCAAGCAGTAAATGGTTGATTTTTAAAGCCACTTTGTATCAGCTCAAAATTATGCTCCAACATCGGACATTTACTGAACCGCAGGGGAGCTTCTCAACAAACCAGATCATGAATGTAAAACAGTGGCCCTGTGTGATACTGCACCTAATAAGCCCAAATATTGCAACTGGCTACAGGGGGTTTCCTTTTGGTTGATTGGTGGATGCTGGAGTGGCTGCAGAGTAGAGACAATTTCATGTCTCATTAGATTCATGCAAACCCAGATTGGACTTCAGATAGGGAGGTTTCCTCAGATCATGGAAAAATGTGTTACCCCTTGCTGTTTCCTCCTCCTTGAATGTAAATCAACAGAAAATGCATTTGCTGAACCAAAATTTCAGTAAATTCTATCAAGGAAGTTGTATAACAGAAGTTGTAACTATCTCTTCCTACCACAGTATGTAGTGTTGTAGATGCAGAGCAGAGCTAACATGCTGAACCACTTTAGCTTGTAAAAACAAGAGTCTTTTAAGACTTTAATGTATTTTAAGAAACACTTAGAAAAGCTTTAAGAAGTTTTTGTTTTACATTTTTCTTTACATTTTTGCCTTTTAAAATGTTTCTTTTAAAGACTTGACTTAAGAAGTCTTAACGCACGCCGATACACCAGGGGTGCTCAAGTCCAGTCCTCAAGAGCTATAATCCTGCAATTTAACACACCTGAATCAAATGAGTGGCTTGTTACCTACCTCTGGTTAACTAAATGAGGGGACTGAGCCTTTAGATTCATGTGTATTAGAGCAGAGATGTGACTAAAAGTTACAGGATGGTAGCTCTTGAGGACTGGACTTGAGCATCCCTGCGACACACCATCCAAAATATATCACTTTAATATATCACTACGTTTTCTATAAGGTTTATAGTAAACTGGGCTGGTATCTGATACACCAAAACTTCAAATGAATAATTTCTAGAGGATATTTAATGCAGTGCCAAAGGAAGTGCTGGAGTTTTTGCTAACTGTGCTAACCCTCTCTCATTTATCTCTGCAAACACTTAGCATTTCGCTTTACCCAAACTAACACAGAAATCTTTCTGGTTGTGAAAAATTTAAGTACAGCATGTATGCTCAAAAAGCTACGTGTTGCACTTACTTGGGTAAAAATGTTTTGAAATTAGGCTAATGCTAATAGCTAAATCTCTGTCAAGCAGCTGACTGCTGCTAGAATCCTTCTTGCATTGGACCTTTGATTGTCAAAGTGTCCAACAAAAACAGGAAAAGCGGCTATATTTGTTCGCTAGTTATTTAAAAAAAATTGCTTGAAGAATGTTAGAAAAGTTACTAAGTTTTAGGACTAAATAACGGTTGGAGTTTTATTCACAACTTTCCCACACATTCCTAGGCTGCTTCAAATTTAATTTTCACTATTTTCCTAATCCATTACATTCTAAGTGGAACTTTGTTTTATTTAGCTGTTTTTTAAAATGAAATAATATTAAACACATTTATATCTGTAGTCATTTTTTAACCTTTCCAACTGTGACTTTCATTACAAGAGAAGCTAACTGGTAACCCAGAGAAGAAATGCTAGTTAAAACATTTGCTAGTATCAAGCTGTCCCTCTTTCCAGATTGCTGGAATGACCAAATCTACTCCATTTAGTCTATACCGGTAATTTCCTTACAGCTACTAAGAGTTATTTATTTTAACTAAGGCTCTTTGCTGTGGTACTGACTGTGAATGAAATGAAAAATGTTGCTACAAGTCTTTGCTTACAACAGTTTTTTTTTTTTAAGGAAAAATATCACCCCTGCTTCCCTTCTACTAAAGCCTTCAATGCTACACAAACAAAACCTCAGGTTAAGCCACTGCTTCTGTGCACAAACACTCTCAGACGTCACATTAGTGGTAAAGCAAAGCTAAGGTACTATAACTGGATCTTGACAAGCAGCTAAATGAGCCAGCAGCCTCAGCACCGTACGCCATGTGGCAGGCCGGCCAGGAATAATAATGCTCATGCACATGTATGTTTCTAATCTCTAAGCTTGTTATTGACACCAAAACACGACCAGGGTAGCTTGTTCTTTTCTCATGCAGCGGTAATTAAGCACACGGCCATCGACTGCAGGACACAAAGGCAGACCGCAGTGCCCGTTTCTTACAGTAAAACAAAGTGGCTCCCAAGCTGCAGAAAGGCTCATGTTTTCTTTACACAGTTATGTTTTTCTCTACAAACTCACTTATTTCAGGTATAATCCAGGGTCTTAACCAGAGTTTAAAATGCTCATTCTCTTCACACAGGGATTAGCCTACTTCCTGTTTTATTAAGAGCCTAAAATATAAATAAAGGAAAAGTATTTAAGTATATAAGCCAAACGCACAAATTAGGGCATGACAGGAAAGCATGTTCTTTATTTTACGACTTTATGGATATTTGACATTAAATCTGAAAATACTTGAAAGAGAGATAAATCTTTGGTAAAATGTCATGAAATTATTGGTGAGGAATAAGTCACTTTTATTTTGACAGTTTTTGAAACTGTAGTTGTTATTTAACATTGTGAAAAATAAAAAAAAAAGTATCAAATTTGAATAATTAGATCAGTTATTTGTATCATTTATTATACATCAGCCATTTGCATTTAATTTATTATAATTTTTTTCCCCACTACATGCACCTGTGTAAGTCAGGTTTGTCAAAAATAAAAAATAAAAATATAACACTAATGTAGAAGTCTCAAAAATTCATGTATCAAATATGATAAACTTGATGTTTATGGCTTAAGATGGCATAAATCTACTTGACAGTTAATGGAAAGTCCTGCACAGGATCAGAAAAATATGTAATTGCAATACTTAAGAAAAACTGGCATGTTGATATTTATCCATTTTCTGCTACTTTTGTCCTTTTTCTACCATTACAGATTGCATCCACCACTTCTGGTTAGATTTTAGCAACTAAAAACCTACATCCGTTAAGGGTATTAGGGTCAATTCATTTAATTTGCTAAATATATAGCTACACATTCACCTCATAATTCTGTGATTATGATAATATCATATCCCTTCATATAAAGCATCCTGGCATTCTTCTCTGTCATAATATATTAAATCATTTTTTCCGGGGCGATTACAGTTAAATATATAGTGCAACTCTAATCATTGTAGAGTGTCCTACATGTTTAGTTCGCTAGAAAACTAACATTTGCTTCCACTTCTTGTGAAAGTAAAAAAAAAAAAGTAAAAAGAAATTGTTACTTTTTTGGTCTTTACCTGTAATCTATGAGCAGTATGAATATTTTGCAATGAAGAACTGAATATTTGAGTATTCTTATTTTTTTCCATGTCTCTATATTTCTAACCCTGACAAGCCTGTTCTGTTTCTCAACATGACTGGCTTTCCATTCTTCTTGTTTGCTCTGGGGTTTAGCAGCTCAAGAGTTTGAAATTAACACCACTAACTGTCTTAACTCTATAAAGTCTGGCCAAATCCAGCCTCTCTATATTTCTGTAATAAAACAAGGATTTTGCTTTTATAGAGAAAAAAAGAAAAACACAGCTTTAATAAAAAAAAAAAAAAAAACATCTGCTGCAAACCTCAAAAATTAAATTGCGAATGCATTAGAAATCCAATTAAATAAAATACAGCAATAAACTTTTCATTTCACATCAACAAAGATGAAGCAATTCCTTTGACGGGATTTAAGGAGAACTAATCAGTGAGTAAATAATTTCTAAGAGAAAAGTCACCGGAATATTTTTCCAAGTTTTAAATGCCTATCAGCAGCTTTAGCTTGCTTTTTGTTGTTGTTGTGTTTTGTTTTTCTCATTAGTAGCCCTCGGGTATGCATGGAGACACGTCTGGTGTCCTCCAAGTCAAACATGTCTGCCTTCAACATGAGCAAACAGACAGAAGCAGAACCCCTCTGTTATGCAGTCAGGTTTGTTTTTTTTTTTAGCACGGATGTAAAACAACCAAACTGGCTTTTTGATGTAAAATTCAGCACTAAACTGCACGGCCAATACCTAAGGGCCAGGAAGGATAAAAGAACTTGGACAGACTGGAGATGGATCTGCCACCAACAGTCTAATAAAACAGGAACAAACTCTCTTAAAAAGCTCTGGGTTTTTGCTCAAATCTGCTCCAATTCTCATGCCTGAGGTTATTAGACCTTAACTCCAAACTGAGGTCTAATAACTCAAACACATTAGTAATTAACCAATCAACAAATTTACCCTCACTAGTTTAGCTTCAGCTGGTTTTTATCCAGATGAAACGATTCAGAAAGACATTTCCACAGATTTTCATCAAATATTTGATGATGCCTTCATTAATTTTGTTACCAATGTTGGACGGTAACCAGGATAGTAAACAAAAACAGACAGAAATAAAAAAGATCTCTACCTTGAAACCAATTGAGATGTTGTTCTTCTTCTTTTTGATTTTAATGGCAGTTGCCAAGCAACACTTTCCAGTCTTTGTCTGTAATACTTCCTACAATTATATATTACATGTTCTATTGTCTCATTTCCCCCACAGAAATCACATCTTCCTGTTTCATGTTTTCCCATTACAAGTAATGTTGAGTTAAGTCCTGTGTGCCCCATCCTTAATCTAGTTATCCGTTCCTGAATTCTGTTTCTTCCAATGCTTCTTCTGATTTCTCCAGCCTTCCCTTGTATTCTATAAAACCATCTTCCTCTAATATCATCTTCCCACAGTTTTTGCCATTTGTAATTAATTTTCTTCCTGATTATGCTTTTAATTTCTGGTTTACGAACTGCAACTCTAATATCAATTTCACTCCTGTTTGTAGATACTTTTGCTTTTTCATTTCCCTTTAGCCATATATGTGCAGGAACCCACAGAAAAAACTACCATTAATCCCATCATCTGAATGCAATAAAGTATTTCTAATATTATATCAGGACGACTTTCTGAGTGGTTCCTTTGTAGACTGATTAATGATGAACTAGAATCGGAGCAAATCACAGCTTTTAATGGTCTGATCTCCTCCATCCATTCTACTGCCGGTATCAGTGCAATCATTCCTGCAGTATATATAGAGAGGCCTTTATTTATCTTTCTCCCTATTTTAAATTTGAATTCTGGAACAATCACTGCTACCCCTGTTTGACCAGATGGATTCTGGGATGCATCTGTATAAATTTTAAGATTGTTATAAAAATGATCTATACATTCCTGTACTGTTATTGCATTGCAAATGTTTTATCTTTGTGTTTTCTTTGTAGTATAGTTGGATCTACAGAAGCATCAGGTAAGATCCAGGGTTGTGATCTAGCTAATGGTACAGTTGGACTCACGTTTAAATGATTTAATTCTAACTCCGTAGCTGTTTGTAAAATTAACCAACCAAATGATTTACTATTTGCTCTTTCTTTCTCCCAGCAGGGCAGTAAAGTTGACTGTGTTTTCACCCAGTAGTTTAATGAAAGCTGAACCCTCCTTAATGTCAATGGCATTTCCCCAACCTCTACCTGTAAAGCAGAGGTTGGAGTCGTCCTAATTGCTCCTGCAATTAATCGTAAAGCCTGATATTGAATAATATCAAATTTTTTGAGAACTGTTTCAGATGCTGATCCGTAAACTATACAACCATAATCAATTGTCGATCTAATTAGACTAACGTAAATTGTTTTCAGTGCTTGCCTATTTATTATGAGATGTTGAAACAGTTTGGATCTTTATCCGTTGTAGAGATTGTCAAGTTTTTTTGGTGCCATTAATGCTGGTTTATATTCTCTGCAGTGACACCTACTTTTCTGGAGAGGAACTGCAGTAACAGCTGATTAACAATATATCCTTCCTCAAGTTAGGGGACAAAGGAGGTTGAGATCACAATGATCTTACAGTTCCCTGTTTGTTCCAATTCATCTGCAAGGACTTTGGTCAGTCCACCGCAGGACACATGATGGATAAGAAACTCCTCAAGTCGGCCCGTGTGTCCGTCGTTATCCATCCGTCTGTCCATCCGTCCGTCCGTCCGTCCGTCCATCGTTATCCGTCCGTCCGTCCGTCCGTCGTTATCCGTCCATCCGTCCGTCCGTCCGTCCGTCCGTCCGTCCGTCCGTCCGTCCATCCATCCATCCATCCATCCATCCATCCATCCAT